>LS586313.1:183291-196364 GCA_900490775.1 Pristionchus maxplancki
AATTTTCACCCAATAGCTCAAAATGATCAGGGAGACTTGCTCTTTCAACTAGCAAAAGGTTTTCACACACACTTTTTTGGGTCAAATTTCGATTTTTTCTCCTTTAATAAATTTTTTTTCATCATATGACAACATCATCATTTGAAAGAGCTCGAAATTCTGTTATAGATCGCGAAATTTCGGGCCATTTTGACAACTCTCCAACGAAAAAACATCGAAAAACGCGTTTTCGGCCAAAATGGGGGGTGCTCCTCCCGGAGCGCGGAGGGGACATATTGCGAAATCGACCTCACCAGCGTGTAGAGGGTCAAAAATAACCCCTAGGGCCAACTTTTCAGACATCTCGATTTTTTGCCTGTTCCAAAATCCCGTTGAACCTTGTTGATCCTAACGCAAACGGCCTCATATAACACATACCCCAATTTCATGGTAAGATGTTGACGTTCCCTTGTCAGGGATACCAAAGGAACGCGAAAGTGGGCATTTGCTTCTCGGTTGCCTAGTGATGATGACACACCTGATTCGAGTCCTCCCCATCCCTTTGTCTCTCCTTTCTCGCTCTGCGCAGCGAGAGAGTACGCGAAATCGAGAGAGTCAGACGACCGTCCGAGTAGGAACTGAAAATATTGAATTATCGATTGCAGGAGTTACCGCATCCTGCGCGAGCGCCCGATCCTCAAGTCAGAAGAAATTATGAGGAGGCACGACGAATAATATGTGATAAGGTGAGCCAGTGTTTCAAGTCAATGTGAAAAAACAAGAGCACCTCGCAAAGGGAAAAACAATCTAGAAAAATAATCTAGACAAGTTTCAATGGGCGAGTAGAGTGGAGTCGATCAGAATGGGGCCAATTATCATAGTTCTAGCGAATCCAATGGGATGGAATTTTTGAAGCCTGGGGAGGAGGGACTATTGCAACTTGGTGATTTCAGGCGACGCATATACAGTGAGAGTTCGAGTGAGGATAGCAGACTGTCGAACTCAAGAGATACAACAAGCCACTAAAGGGACTCGAGTAAAGTGGGTACCCGTTGCCTTTTGATTGCACAGTAATGATGACATACCTGGCTGATGGTGGTGCTCCCTCTGGTCAGCGAGGTGGAGCGAAGGAGAGATGAGGGAAGAAGGAAGGGAGGAGAGAAGGGTCTGAAATATAAATAAATCGATAATTGCAGAAAAGCGAGCTCGTGGCAATGATCTTCTAGGATTGAAAGTGATTGATCTACCGCACACACCGATAAAAGGTTTGTGTGTCATTTTGGGTAATCGAAGTATTTACAGTGAAGCAATTACAGTACTAAAACACTAGAACTGAGTGAATGCTAACTGGGGTTTCACTAGTGGACAAACATAAATAAAATCAATACTTTCAGAGAAAGATCAAGTCTCGACTGCAAGGAGCTAATCAAGAGCGCCCTCGAGCCAATCGATAGAAGGGAAAAGATACGCAGTCAGAGGTGAGTAGAAGCTACAGTATCTAATCTACCGTATCGAGATAGGAACTAATTCAACCCTGTGATTTCAGGAATCGATTCCCCGTCACGTCCTCGACGATGAGCTGCGTCTCCCTATCCTCAAGGGAAGATATGAATAGCCGGTACTTCAGCAGGTGATTGTTTTCGTTCTGGATGGCCCAATGATCGGTTTTACTCGGAGTGTTCGAGAACTTGCTATTGTAATAACTACCCTATTGGTGTAGGGAAAACAATAGATATTGCATAATTCTGATAAAGATCATTTTTCAAACGACTGGAAGAAAATAAATTATCAATGTGGATCAATGTTTCGAAAAAGAGTGATAGAACCTAATCATATTTCAAAACAACCGCAAACCACTAGGTAGAAATGTTGACATCGGTAGATAGACTAGATATACCTGAGTAGAGAGTTCGCCTCTCCTTCCTTTCCTTCTTTATCCGCCGAGAGAGCGTGGGGAATGGAGAGAGGGCCTGATATTATTGATTTATTCATTTCAGATAGTGTCAGAAGCCGGCGAATGCCCGAGGACATTGGTCGTCCTGAAGCTGCAGGCATCTTTGAGGAGAATAGAGAATATTCAAGGCGGGTCAGTGTTTCCAAGCTAACCAGTGATGAGAAACATTCACGGACATTGGACGAACATCGGGGGCTCAAATCTTTGAAATTCGGGGGGTCAGAGCGCATACGTCGGGGAATATCGGGGGTACCCTCCTATATCCGAGCTCGCGCTCATCACTGGTTCTTTATTACCTAGTGCTGATGGCATTCCTAAGTGATTGCTCAGTTGGATCTACTATTCCCGAGTAGTGTATCATTGTTAAAAACACAAAAGTACCTGGATGGCCAGTCGATCGGTCGATGGACGAGGAGAAGAGAGGAGGATGAGTGGGCCTGGAAATATTGATTGACTCATTGCAGAGCGACTACCGTACCCGAAAGCCTCGGCTAAAAGAAGAAATATAAGGATAAAGGAGAAAGGAGAAATATCAAGAAAAAGGAGAGAGGAAAAATAAGAAACCCAGCCAGGGGAACATTCAGAGGTGAGCCAAAGCTTCCGTACCTTCTCTACCGTAGTCGCCATTGTAGATCGTTACGAGAAAGGAAGGAAGAAAGAGAAGAATTAGAAAGGAAGGAACGGGAAAGGAAAGATCAAAGATAAGAAAGCAAAGGAATCTTCACTGGAGCAACCAGTCAGTCGAAGGAAGGATTAGAGGTACTCTCTAGACCTCTCAGTTCAAATAGTCAATTGTTGGCCCCACTTACAATACAAGCCAGGTCTTCTAAAAGAACAGAGAAGGCTAAGAAAAAACCCCTATAAAAGAAACGAAAATGGCTTGTATTTTCTCTAGTTTTAACTCTAGTAGAGATTTGTATACAGGCCCGGTCTTCCAAAAGAGCACAGAAGGCTGAAAAAACAACCCAGAAAGAAACGCAAAAATGGCTTGTATCGTCTCTAATTGTTTTCGTAAGAATAATTAGGATTGACTTAAGTTTTATTGCTAGTTAAGTAGAATTTAGGCTATCCGTTCTTTAGCGAACTGACTCCCCCCCCCCTTCGTAATTCTATGTGCACAGACAAATATAGTACAGAAAAAGAAAATCGGTGTCCTACGGTTGACCTTCCCCGAACGGGTGTTGAGCAGCCGTAGGAAAAGAATGGACGGTGCGGAAAATCAGAACACGCTCCAGATCCTGGGGCGTGTTCTATTTGCGCCGAAGCAACCATTCGAGTAGCATGCTCGGAACACAAAGCATGCGGGCTACGGAAAGTAGCTTCGAGGCGCTAAAAATTGGCCAGTATGCCCTATTTTTGGTGATTTGAACTAGGTGATGGGACGTTCAGGAACTTGTTGATGAATCCTCCGTGTGTGACGTTTAGGAATCCCCTTTTGAGGCAGAGGAGGGGACAAGGAGCCACGGGGATGGGTATTAAAACGTCACATCGCGAGTTCCTAAATGCAGGTTCCATAGGTTGCCGTTGACGCATAGAGTATGCCGGCAAGGTTGGTATTCTGGGTGACACAATTGAATCGCCATGGGTTTGGCGAGGGACTGCCGTTGACGCATAGAGTATGCCGGCAGGGTGGGAATGAAGGTTCGGGTCTCTTCCGGGGCGACTGTTGGGGGAATAGATAAGGAGTGGGAGGGATTGGATGAGACGAACTCCGGAAGAGTGTGATAAGGGTGGGTGGAGACAGACCTCCAGGCTGGAAATCTGTTGCTGAAGACGAGTGGGAGGGCAGAAACCGATAGCCACAGACGAGCAAGAGGGGGTAACTATCGTGCGATGGACCCACGGCGTCTTGGCAACGTTCCAAAAACCAATTTCGCGGCGAGACCACAGCAGTACTCTCTCATTTTCGCGTGCTCTCTCGCCTTGTCTTTGCTTCTGTCGCTACCTATCGACCACCCCCTATAGAATGCCGTGGGACCAACGCATGTAGGAAGTGTGGTCGCCACTACACAACTAGGACGCCCCCAGTACTCATTATCGGGATGGAACGGAAAGCCAACGGGGATTTGGCTGTACGATCGTATGGGTGTTGTTGAACCACCGGGCCCACTCTCTAGCTACCTGGTTGGGAAGACGGGATGTGACTTGGAAATGGCTAGACAATTGGCGAGTTAATGTTTTGATTTTTCACGGCGATTACTTATCGCCCTCTCCTCTTTTCCCGTCAAATCCCGATCGTAAAGACTTGTGGTGCTCCTGTTTCGATACATCGCCTAGACTCGGGATTGAGCAACTTTCCATAACCCCCACCCCTCTCCCCATTTACTTTCCCGGGTCCTTTTTCTTTCTAACCAACCCCGGGCATCTCTCAACATCATCGACATCATCGCTGACGTCTCTCGATACCCACTCGTGAGACGTCAGGCCAAGAAGACAGGAGGACGAGATAGGAGCGATGAAAGAAAGGAGAAACGAAGTCACGATTTATACGATACGAAGAAAGAAGACACAACCAATCAGGATTCGAAAGAGAAAAAAGAATGATGAAGAAAGGAAGTCAAGAAAGAAGCACAGGAAATGCAACGAGAGGTGAGAAAATACTTACCGTGCTTTAGGGCGTCGCACCGGTCGATCGAGGGTAGACCATCGGACGAGTGGGAGGGACGACTGTAAATAGTATAATTAGTATTGATTCATTACAGTAGGACGAGACGACGACGCAACTACCGTAAGCCAGAGATACTACAGTACTCATCTCTATCGTATCAAGGAATGGAAATCAAGAGGAACAACTTTTTAAATTCAAGTGAGTAAATAGGATTGCATAAAAATATCATGAAAAATATCGTTTTTATTAATTTTAATTACAATTTGTTTTCATGACAAATACATTTTTTCAGAATTCGAAAAACCTTCGAACTGGGGGGACTACTCGAGAGACAGAAGAACACCAATCTCCATATCGACAGAACAAGATTAGGAACATGGAATAAATTGAAAGGTAAGAAAATGCTACCGTACCTTGGCTACCGTATCCATAGACGAGTGTAGATCACGGGATGAGTGGAAGGGGCTGCTGTAACAATAGCATTACAGCGATACGAGGAGGCGACTTCGCGACTACCGTATGCCAGACGATACCGTGTGGGAAGGAAAGAAGAGGAAGGAAAGGATAGACGAAGCGAAAGTAATGGAATGGGAAGGAAGCAAAAGGTAAGACCAAACGAATGGTATCGATCGGAGGGAAAGAAGAGACGAGAGGAATGGAATTGGAAGGAAAGAGGTGGTTCCGAAGAGGTTATCTAAGGTTCCGCCCCCTTCAATAGGCAAGGGATCTTCGGGAAAACGGTATGGGAGGAGGGGGGGGCTGTCCGGAGGGAAGAGGAATGGTATCGGGAGGAAAGAAGAGACAAGAGGAATTTGATGGGAAGAAGAGGAAAGAGGAATCGGCAAAAAATGGAAGGAAAGACGAGGATGGGAAGGAAAGAAGAGACAGAGGAAGGAAGGGATTAAGAGAGGAAGAAGAATATAAGGGGCGAGAGGAACAGGATGGGGAGGAGATAAGAGACAAGCAGGGAAGCTTCAAGAGAGGAAATTAAGGAAAGAAGAAGGAAGAGGGAAAGAAGAACGGAGAAGAAAGAAGAGGGAAAGAGAAGAAGGAAGAGAAAAAGGAAGAAGAAAGAAGGGGGAAAGAGAAGAAGGAAGAGAAAAAGGAAGAAGAAAGAAGGGGGAAAGAGAAGAAGGAAGAGAAAAAGGAAGAAGAAAGAAGGGGGAAAAAGAAGAAAAAATGAAGAAGAAAGAAGGAAAAGAAGATGATAGAAGAACAGGGGGAATAAAAAATATAAATAAATAATATTAAAAAATAAATATTATTTCTCTGTCTTTCCTCACTCAGATCTCGGCAAGCATATATTCCTCGGGGAGGGGGGGGGGGCTAATGGGGTACATTTAGGTACCCTCCACGAAGCGGGTAAGTTTCAGGTAAGCCGTGGAGGGAGTAGCTGCACGGCTGGGATCGAGGAGGAGGAGGATCTACGTTGCACGAGAAGGGAATAGCGTGAGTGACCGAAACTCATTGCCAAGGTTCCAATGAATGTTCCATTTACAGAGCACGAGCGACGAGAGGACCTACATCGACCACGGATCTACGTCACAGGAGGAAGGGACGGCGTGAGTTTTCGAAAATCAGTCACAAATCGTTATTTAAAAAATGTGATTTTAGAGCGTGAACGAAGCGACGACCGCAAAGCGGAAAATGAGGAGGAGGATCTAGGCTACAGGAGGGAGGGATAGCGTACGTTTTCGAAAATCAATCAAAAGTCCCAAGGTTTTGAATGCTAGAATTTTAGTGCACAAACGACTGGACGACTGTATCGATCGAGGAGGATTTACGCTTCAGGAGAAAGGGATAGCGTAAGTGATTGAAGTACGAATTCAAGTGAATAGAAGCCCCATTTTCAGTGCACGAGCGATGGGACCCAACTGCATCGATCGAGTGCAACTACAGGAGCGCAACATCAAGTAAGCGCATGACTCACTTCCGATCACTATTGCTTGCCTAATACTATAATCAGATCCGAGACTAGCTAGCTTCAGCGACTACAGAAGAGGAAATGGAGGGACGGATATAGTACGGAATCGGGACAGAACAATGGACATTGGGGGGAATCAGATTCTGGATCAATTATGAAAGAAGTCTAATTATGAAAGAAGTCTAAAATCTAATCAAAGTAATACCTACATTTTCAGAGCTCAAAAGATGTGTCTGAGGATAAGGACAACCGGAGAAGCTCAAATATGCAAGGACCGTCGAATGAATGGAGGGGAGAAGGAGTTAGAGGCATTCAGAGGTAAGAAAATACTACCGTACCTGGCTACCGTATCCATCGGAAGGCGAGTAGATGACGGGACGGAGGGGCGTCTACAAATGATAAAAAACTTTAGTGATACGATACGACGCGACTACAGTACACCCGAAGATGCTACCGTATCTCCCAAGAACACCCGAAGGGAACGAATGAATCAGGAGAGACACTGTTAGTGGTGAGTAGAAGCTATCGTACCTTATCTACCGTAGTCGTTCGCGTCGACTGCCGTAGCCGCATCGCAGCACCAGAGTGGGCCTGAAAGAGGCGTTTGATTGATATTTTCGGTTGGCAAGGAGACGAAATGAAAGGGAAACAACGATCATTGCATAACCCAAGCAGTCATTTAGTTGCTTGCTAAGTGTTTACGAAACTGGAAATGACCTAGAACTCAAAGACAACGAAAAAGAGAACAAGGAAAACGAAAAAATTGTTAACAGAATGGACGTTTCGCTCAATTTTGGCCAGATTTCCTAGTTCAGGACTGTTAAATAGGCAGCAGTTTGGTCTCTAATGAACTTTAATAATGTAAAATTAAAAAAGTGATCAGAACAAAAAAAGGAATTAAAATGACGAAAAACGCGAGTTTAGGCAAGTCACCTACATGTGCTAAATCAGACCTACCGCAGACCATGGAACTGACCATTGCAGGGCGTCCGGGCATCGACGATGGAAGAGAGGGAGATGGAAGGGAGGCGGAAGGACGCTAATCACTCGGTTAGTAGGGTAGACAATGGGTAGATCGGCGCGAGAATGACTCTCGGGGTCAATAGATCAATCGATTGCGAAACCAAGCGCGCGCTGTGACGTCACTCGTCAATTTCGTCGGGGTACCGTAATCCTTTTGTGAATTTTTAAAAAAATTTCTGTCTTTTTTTCAACTTTACCTGTCTTTAATAATCGAAAATCATTTCAGGAACCTCATTCGGGACGAGAAATTAGCTTGGGAGGCGAGCCCGGAAGTCCTTGCGTGTTGAACAATCGATCGAAGATTAATCTAATCGAATTGTCTTCATCTCACTTTTTTTTTCACTCTTCCCAATTGTTGCTGTCATATTTTACCTTTTTCATCTTAGTAGCAGATATTCAGTGTATTACTACATGTCTCGTTGGCTGAAAGAGAAATCGGCACTAGATTCAAGATCTCACCATTTCACATTCGGGCCATTACAAGTGCCGCATTGTTGCGTGTTTGTCGTTTTTATTCGTTGCGCGGTGTTCTCTCATGATCCATTTGTGGGAAATGGCGTGCATGTCGCCGTCTGCTCGCCAGACGCTATCTTTAATTCCCATCTTGATCTGCCTCATTGCGCAGTTTGGAGTGTGTTTCACACGCTCCCAAGTGCGTTTTGAGGCTGCAAATCCTTGCCCTAGGGAGGGTGGCGTCGTCTGCCGCTTCAAAATGTGTTTCGAAATTGGCAAAAGATTAGTGCAGCAGCGGGGATTGAACGACTCACTGCGCCCAACGTTGCCTAACTTGACAGATCGGACGGGTTGTCTCGTAGCGAGGCACCCAACTCATCAGATGAGAGCGGTGGATTAGACAGTGTATGAATATTCGATAGGTGACTAGATTGAGCAAAAACAGCAGCAGAATGTGGTAACAATCACAGCATGCCGACATGAGAAGAGACACTGCCGCTCTGATGATGCATGTTCTCTTCCACTATGTCTGCTCCGAATGACGACGCAGCAGCAGGTTACCTATGGTCCGAGAATCTGTAAATATCGTGCGAAAATAGACTTAAAACTGTGAATTAAATAACGGCTTTCGTTGGAAGTCTGTAACCGGTGTTTAGAAGTACATTGAAAAGTCGCACGCTCACACGCTCGGTATTTTTATATTGTCCTAAAAGGTTTTTGTTTGATTTATCGATTCTCTGCGCGTCTCTATTGTGTTTTCTTCATATTTATTCGCTTCTGACCTCCGTAACATTCAAGGGTACTCGATGGTCTCAATGGTAGGCTCCTTCCTCTCCTTCTTCCGCGACTACCAGCATCGCTTCGATCTGGCCGAGTTCGAGCGAGAAGTTTCGCGCGATTTCGACTCGCAGGAGATCACTAGAGTCACGGAGGAGGCCGAGTTGCGCGCCAAGGAGCTCGTGACCAACGTAAGGCATACCTAATTTAACACTGGCGTGAAATTGAAGAGCAATGAGTGCTTCAAAAATTCCGCTTCTCTTCGGAACGTGAGCATTTTTTTCTCATTTTAGAAGGAGGAGCTTCTGAAAGTCATCGGCTACATCGATCTGACCACGCTGGCCGGTGATGACACCAATGACCGCGTCACGGCGCTACTCGACAGAGCTGTTGCTCCCTACTCCAAGGTGGTTTGCGTTTCGAAAATGTTTGAATTTGAATGCAAATCTTGTCTTTATCTTCGAATAAGTTCATGTGGGATTAGTTAGTGAAAGAGTTGATTTAAATTTTATTATGTATTTATTAAAGGACCCGGCAGTCAAGTGCGGCGCCGTGTGCGTATATCCGGCCCGTGTCGCCGACGTCAAAAACCACATGAAGAAGAAGGGATACAAGCTGAACATCGCTTCTGGTGTGTTTCAGATTGATTCACGTAAATTTAACGCTCGATCCCATCATTTTATCATCCTATTTGCTAGTGATAACAGATCTGACCCTTCCCTTATCACTGATCATCGCGGACTTTGTAACGTTACAAGAAAACCGCGCTATAGAACTCTCAGTGACCTTGGATAATAAAGTAGCTTTTAAAGGAGAGAAGTTGATCAATATCATGTGCACTTGGCAGACCAAGTGAGAGAACATGCGAATTACCTAACACCGGGGGATTCGAGAATATATATTTAACAATAACAATAATCTATTTTAAATATATTTCAGTCGCCGCTGGCTTTCCCTCGGGCCAGTACCGACTGGAATCTCGTCTGCTCGAGATCGAGTTGGCTGTTGCCGATGGAGCAACCGAGATCGACATCGTCATCAACAGAGCCGCGGCACTGGATGATGACTGGACCAGTAAGCTTTTTTTCTCTTTTATATTTTTTGATAATTTGTTTTCTTCATTACATTTTGTATCAATTTACTAGCGAGATCAATCAAGCTGCAATTTTTAATTTTTACCTCCTCGGCAACGGCTCGGTTATTTGTTTTTTTTTACTGCATTCCTGGTTACAATCCGTGCTCAAAGTGTAGGATGGATACATACTATACCCGAAACGCGAATGCTGCTAGTTCGATTTTTGTCACTATTTATATTTTAAAATTCATCAAAATAATTCGCAGCCGTCTACGACGAGGTGCGCGCGATGAAGGCGGCGTGCGGGTCGGCGCATCTGAAGACTATCCTAGCGACGGGCGAGCTGAAGTCGCTGAATAATGTGTACAAGGTAAAGTTGTATGTCATGCATATTTACAACAACAAAAAAAACCTCAAAAGTGAATTGGCAAACTAAATTATTTCTTTTATTAGTTGTTTTCTTGAAACGCAAAGACACAAACTTTTTAAAAATGAACATTGAGCAAAAATTAATTCGCTTGTGTGTTCATTCTTGATTCAAGCTCCTATTTGCAGGCCTCATGGGCGTCGATCCTGGCCGGCTCTGACTTCATCAAGACCTCCACGGGCAAGGAGACGGTCAACGCGACGATCGAGGTAGGGCTCTTGCTGGTTTTTCGGAATTCGTGGTTAGAGTGATCTCACTCATGAATATTTATCAGTAAACGAGCGATTGATAATGTGTTGTGATATGAGCTTACATTTAGTAAGGTGCTGTAATATATTATTTTGGTGACATCGCCTATAAGGAATTGAATTGACTGGGCATAGCTTCTTTAGTGACATCCCTGAAACGCTAATTGACTTGACCAAGTTTTCAATCAACTGGACTTCTTTATATTATAGATAATAGAGTCTATTAAATAGACAGTAATTTACCGATAATTGATTGTGCTGGGGATGTTTGATTTCATTACAATCCGGACACGTAAATAATCTTGGTTCATGTTTCCATTTTTCTTCCATCTTGCATTATTCAATACTGCCTTTGCAGGTCTCCTTCGTGATGTTGTCGGCGATCAAGAGATGGCACCAGCTCACGGGCAAGAAGGTGAGCAGCATGTGGTTGTTGTTGTTGTTATTGTTGTCTCAATCATTGCATATTTTTTAACGACGTGGTCCCAACAAAGAATAGGTTAGCACCCCGTATCAAGTTGATATGCGCATCCAGGAACGCGAATCTCGCAGCTGTGCTTGCAATTAGGATTTGTCTCTTGAATATGACTTTTATTTATTTGTCGACTATCTGTCCTTCACAAATCCCTTCTACACCGTACTGCATATCTTGCAATATTCAGTATATGAATATATTGCGCAGCGCGAATGGCACGGGGACTCACACTCTGTGTTGGACTCGACCCTTTCCTGTTAGAGTGGGCACAACCAGTAATGATTCCTCTTGCAGGTCGGCTTCAAGCCCGCGGGAGGCATCAAGACCGCCACCGAGGCACTCACCTACGTCGCCCTCGTCGAGAAGGTGCGGGGAGATTAAAAAAATTTTTATGCTATTTTATTTTGTATCTATGTAAGGGGGCTACATTCAATTTTTGAACGGAAAAGATCGTATGTTTGCTCATTTGGTTGTTTTGAAATGGTGGCGAAGCAAAAAAAACGTGGCGAGGTTGGAAATGTAGCTATTATATATTTTTCACCTTCTTTATGTAGAACTATCATCGGTGCGTTTATTTGCCCGACTATTCATTCATTCATTCATTCATTCATTCATTTCCGTTATTATCATTTATAAATATCGAGCCAGTTGGCAATAGTAGAAGGGGGGTAGAAAAAAGAGGGTTGAGAACGAATAAAGCTACAAAAGACATTATGGGATGACTCTACTCTGTCAGACTATGAAGTACCGATGCGGCTTAAAGTTGCCAAGTGATACCAAATACTTTTTCTTCGCAGGTGCTCGGCAAGGAGTGGCTGAGCCCCTCTCTCTTCCGTATCGGCGCCTCCTCCCTGCTCGATGACGTCCTCAAGAAGCTCTAAGATGACGACCTTCCGATCGTTCGGGTAGATTACCGACCGATCG
This sequence comes from Pristionchus maxplancki, assembly GCA_900490775.1. Classification (NCBI taxonomy): domain Eukaryota; kingdom Metazoa; phylum Nematoda; class Chromadorea; order Rhabditida; family Neodiplogasteridae; genus Pristionchus; species Pristionchus maxplancki. The sequence continues at coordinate 195,159 of LS586313.1, forward strand.
ATACCCTAGTAGTACCATTCCCCCTCTTCTAGTCCCCTTTGTAACATGTACTGTTGCCATACACATTGCCTCGTAGCCCCCAATGTTAGCGAGTATAACCCCACAATTATTTAGAGAGATCTGAGTCATTGCTCGGATATAGGATACAGACAAAGAGCGTATTTAGACTAGAGTTACACAGAGTTATGTTTATTGTCACATTAGTACGGTATTGCTGCCACTGTGCCTACGGTAGCTGCTGAGGTTACGGTAGTGAGCTCAGGTTGTGATTGTGTGCGTGCGTAGTGATGTGCCGTGGTCTTCTGTGGTGCAGTGGCGTGATTTCCTAATTGTTGCGTATACCGTTTGGTCTCTGGATTCGATAGCAGGGATTGGTCGATCCAGGCTTTTGTTGATGCTCTCTAGATGATTCGGTGTGCGTTTTGGGCACGGTGTTCTGTAGCATACTGTAGCATCCATCTCGCATCTACCGATAGCTGATTTCTCAAGTTGTATACGTTCCAGTTTGTGAATAAAAGATTTATCGATTTTTAATGCCTCTTTCCAGCTAGATATGACTCCGTTTTAGTGCGGTTTGAGATATTTTTAATTTTTGTCTTGGATTTTATATTAGACTATAGAAAAGTCGGAATATACCACATGCGAATGTACAAATACTCGAAATACTGACTTTCGAAGAGTTTCGAAACCCCCTGGCAAGAGGCGGGGCTTGATAAGCGACTTTCGTCGATTTTCGAAACACCTCCAGAGACAGTCACAGGCACTAGTCGTGCATAGATTTCGCCCTTCTTTTACTCGGGAGACATGCGGAAACCAAATAAAAATACAATTTAATTAATAATAATGATATTAGATGGACGATCTATTCGACGCGTTCGAGGGCGACGATACAGTGGAGGTGGCGGAGGTGGAGAGTGTGGAGGAGGAGAAGGAGGAGGGACAGGTAAGGAAATTTTATAGTTTGAGCGGAACTCAATTGGAACTAGGCGAATCGGTTGCGCTTTGAGTGTAGTATGGAACGGGAATGTAGACTGGAATTGTATGTCGAGGGGGATAGATGGAAGTGAGCGTAGAGGAATCGGATTGAGGGACAATGACTTAGTGAGGCCCAACAGGACAAATTTGAAAATAGCTTGGTTTATAATTGGTGTTCAATTTGGACATGTAGGTGTTATTGAGACGAGAGTAACGCATTGAAGGTAGTGA
>LS586313.1:203423-219266 GCA_900490775.1 Pristionchus maxplancki
ACAGTAACCAAACCGAACGTGGAATATCCACGTACGGTAGTCACATCCAAAAGGCGATCTCGAGGATCGCGGTGAAGTACAGTCATGTACTAGTCAGCCAAGAAAGGGCGGTTGGAGGGGACCTTGTAGGCTATGCGCGTGCTAGTCACGACGGGTAAGGATCCTAGTTAACTACTAGTCATGGAACTAGTTTGCAACTAGTTGTTTTCAACTAGTTTACTACTAGTCATGGAACTTGTCAACTACTAGTTGTAATCAACTAGTTTACTACTAGTCAGGGAACTAGTCAACAACTAGTTTGCGCCGACTCCGCCCACCCACACTAGTTTACAACTAGTCAGCAAATACCAGAGATGATCATCAACTCTAGTACTTACGATTAGTGATAATTTTGCTTTTAATTAATTTCTTGCTAATTAAGGAGCGTGGCGTGGTCTGGGAGGAGACGATCATCCTGCTGCCGTCCTCGGTGCACCACGTCTTCCTGTCGGCGACCATCCCGAATGCCAAGCAGTTCGCAGGTACGGTAGGGTTACGGTAGTTGAGAGGATTATCGATCTTCCAGCCATATTTGGCAAGTTGGAAGTCGTGGTTACATTAGAATAGTAGGGGAAATACGGTTATCCCGTTCTCGGCCTTGAATTTGCGATCATTGTGAGATTGACACACCCGGCGAGCGAATGTTTCTGTGGGCGTACTATAGTTGATCGGCTCAAGTTCTGCAGTCGTTCTGCGATATTCGTCTCCAAATATAATTCGATGTGCTTTGCTTTTTGCTGACTTATCGATTAGTCAATCAATCAATACTCCAATCGATAATCTCTCTCTGCAGAGTGGGTGTGCTGGCTGCACTCGCAGCCGTGCCACGTCGTGTACACGGACTACCGCCCGACGCCCCTGCAGCACTTCATCTTCCCCGCGGGAGGCAGCGGCCTGTACGAGGTACGGTAGCGAGTATTGATTGATTGGGGAAAGTGGGGAAGAGGTACGGTAGCGGAGGCCTCGCAATGGGCGACTAAGAAGATGAGAAGAGGTCCGGGGCGGCTTCTAATTAATTAATCTTGACTAATTAATTAACATTAATTAATTGCAGGTGGTGAACCAGCAGGGCGTGTTCCGCGAGGACAAGTTCTCGGAGGCGATGAGCGGGCTGGCGGGCACGGGAGACGCGGCGAAGGGAGGAGTGATGAGGGGAAGGAGGGGAGGCAGCAAGGGACAGAGTGAGTCGGGCTGGGATCGATTGGGTTTCACACGATTTATAAACGGGCACCCGTATTACCCTTTTCGATCTTGTGTAGTTTTCGAAGGGAAAAAAATGAGGAACAAAGGCGGTAGAAAGGGTAGAAAGGGACAGAGTGAGTCGGGCTAGGTTCAGTTGGGTTTCGCGGTTCTTATGAAGTCGGGATATTATTCGAAGAGTTGATGATCGCATGTCGAGCATTCTTCCAAATAAATTAAGTAGCTATTGCGGATGTTAGCAGCTTATTGTTAGTAGATAGAGGGGTGATGCAAACGAGGCTAAGAAACAGAGCGTCTTGATTGTTTAGTGCAAAAATATGTTGATAATATTCGAACATTTGTAAATTGTGGCACCGCGCAGCCCTGGGTGGTTTCGTGCTGCGATGATATTACTTGGGTGAGTCTTGTCTAGTGGGGACCGATTTGCATACGATAATTGCTATAAAATTTCAATTATCTCCGTGGCACTATAGCAGGCACTTTTGCGCAACAGCTTGCGCTTGCAAGGCGGTGCTTCTAAGGAACCGCCAATGTTATGAATGTTTTAAGAAATAAAATGGATAGAAATTAGGGTGGCGAAAACGACTCACGAATGAGTCGTTTTTACAACCCCCTCGAGTCAGATTCGAGTCAGACGAATATTCGTACTCTCTCGCTTTAGGCTCCGCCCCCTTCGAATGAGTCGTTTTATTTCGAGTCAAAAACGAGCCGGAGGTTTTCTCAGCTCTCCGTGGGTCAAATTACACAAATGAAACACCGTTGTAATCAGCTCGTCGAGCTCTATCGAATGATGTTTCATTTGATCAGAAATATTTATTTTTCGATTTTTCGATTTTTCTGGAGTATTTTTTTGTAATGAAAGATGTGTTTTTGAAGTGTTTTTATGCCTAATACTCCTTCTAGTGGTAAGAGCAATGAATTTCCACCGTTAATAGTGGCAAAAAATACTATTTTTCAAACAATTTCCCACCAACGAGCGACTAAAATCGAAAATTTCAAAGCCAGATTTTCTCTTAAAATTTATATGATTTTGATAGCGCTCGGCGAGCTGATTACAACGGTGTTTTATTTATGTAATTTGGCCCACGGAGAGCTGAGAAAACCTCCGGCTCGTTTTTGACTCGAAATAAAACGACTCATTCGAAGGGGGCGGAGCCTAAAACGACTCACTCGGCGAGAGAGAGAGAGCGCGCGCGCGCGTCTTTCGAGTACTCGAAAGAGAGGGTCGTAAACACGACTCATTCGTGAGTCGTTTTCGCCACCCTAATAGAAATGTCGAAATTATTAATATTATTAATTATTAATACTCACTAATTGCAGGCGAGGCGAACGTGGTCAAGATCATCCGTACGGTGAAGGAGCGCGACATGATCCCGTGCATCATCTTCTCCTTCTCGAGGAAGGAGTGCGAGGCGTATGCTCTTTCTCTGAAGGACATGGACTTCAATACTGGTATGTTGTTACTGTTTTTTTTTTGTTTGTTCCGCCCATGTCATATGAGAAGTGTAGGGTTGAGTGGGGAAATAAGGGCTAGTCCTTATCGAGAAAGAAGTGCGAAGCTTATGCGCTGTCACTGTAGGACATGGACTTTAATACTGGTGAGCTAAGGCTCTGGAAATGGAACGGTGGATAGGGAAAGAGCGCGACGTGCTAGTGATTTGATAGTCGATGGTTTGAATTTTTCGTTCATTGGTATTTTTTAACAACACTATCGCTGTTCCATTGCATTGTAGTGCTAGCTGTTCGAATTAGTTATCTGAGAAACAAAGAAGGCGCAAGTGGCAAGTGACCACACTCTGGCAATTTGCATTGAATAGGAGAAACAAAAAGAATAGCAATGCCAGAAACGGATAAGTCGCTTGCGACAATATCATATTCATATCATCATATTTATCCTGACATCAGGCAATGGGCCTGCAGGAGGTAACATCATTGGGGAGGGGATCGAGATCTTCGTTCTCAAAGTGTCGGAGGGTCAAGGGTTGGGATCTTCTTAGATGTGTCATCTCAAATGTCCGTCGCTCTTAGTCGATTACGTTTGAGTGTTGAAGAAGTCCATCCAGCCGCCGAAGTCCTGACTTGTGTGGTTTAGAATAAACTCACGAAGCAGTCTTCTTGAACGGGGCCTTTCTTGACGGTAGATCACTTGAGTCGATGGGAATCCGTCCTGGGCCCTCCTCTTGATGTACCAAGTGGGCGATACTCGTCAGGTTGCCATCATGACCCATCATGACCCATCATTTATTGGCGCTTTATGATGGTTACCACCTATGAGATCTCGCAGAAGCGGAGAAGGCGCTGGTGCTTCTTCTTCGAAATAGTCGAACTTTAGCTGAATCACAGAATTTTGGCGACTTTTGTGATAAATAGACAATTACATGAGAATATTAATTGCAGACACGGAGAAGGCTCTAGTGAAGGAGATCTTCAAGAACGCGATCGACCTGCTGTCGGATGAGGACAAGAAACTGCCGCAGATCGGACAGGTGAGGGCTTGTTAAGGAGAGAGCGCGTTCTAGGAGCGCCGGGTTAGAAAATAGGGGGCGGAGATTAGCACCTTGCAGTCGATGACAAGGCAGGTGAGGGATTATCGAGGGCAGTGCGCGGGCCATGCGCGCCGTGTTAGAAATCGGGTGGCGGGGCTTGCTGGATCGATGGTTCACAGTTGCAACATATTGCCATTCTTCGCAGTTGGGTAATGCTTGTGAGTTAGGCGTCGCAAAATAATTAAAAATCACTGTTGATTTCTATTAGAAATTGTGCGTAGGTTCCCGGTTTAACGGTTTCTATGAATTCGGTAGGTGATAGTATTGCTGATTTCACCTTGTCCAGTGTTAAAACCCACAAATCACTCCAATCGCGTCCTCTCCTGCAGCATTGTTGTTTTCAGTTTCGCTGTGGTTTTAGATAGAGAAGAGATGCTGCTAATCGATCGAAGGCCGAAGTACAACTCTTACACCCCACCAATCACTGCATCCCGATCATTAACTGCGCACACATTTTCGGGTTCACGGTTTCGTTAGATTGGGCAGTGAAGGCCATACACGATTCAGTAGAGGTCATTCTCATAAAATTCAAGACTACAATCTCCCTGATAATTATTTTATTATTTACATTCGTATCCTAATAATTTCACTCAGCATTTCCGCTCTGCCTTCGTGTAGATTTTCAGTCTCACGCGAGCGTTAGATTGTAAATGAAGCGTAAGAATATGCTCAAGAATCTTGATTTTTTTTCAATTATCCAGATGCCTGCCCGTTGTGTATTTATGTTTCACGGACACATTAGATCGGGAAGCAAGATTGATGTTCAATCTACTTCTGGTAGCTCGGTTACAAAACAAACAAATATTTTCAAAGTGCTGGCCCGCCTTGGCTATAGGTTCCATGCTGGTATCCTGGTATAATGACGCCTTGTCATCTCGCTCCTGCGTTGTAGGTTTCACAGCGGTATGAAAGTGTGAGGAAAACGAAGCTTGTCGATTTCATTATCATCTCTTCACGAATAAAAATAATCCTCATATATATCAGACAATTCATCCTCCTTCCTTCGCAGGTCCTGCCCCTCCTGCAGCGCGGCATCGGCATCCACCACTCGGGTCTGCTGCCCATCCTGAAGGAGACGGTGGAGATACTCTTCGGAGAGGGACTGCTCAAGGTGAGGATTGCATACCGAAATAGCCATCTGGTGTGCATAAAAACACATCTGTGGGTGCTTATGAGTGTGGGAGGGAGATGGTGTTGTAAATGGGACGGTGGAGATCCTCTTCGGAGAGGGACTGCTCAAGGTATGAGTGATAAAACTGAGTGATTAGGCATTTTCGAAAATGGTGAGAAGAGCTGGTGTTGCAAAAGGGATTGTGAGATCCTCTTCGTAGAGATAGAGCAGTAGTTCCAATAAACATTGTTTGCTCACATTTCGCTTATCGTCTCGTATTTCTTTTCTCAGGTTACATTAGGCGACGATTGAATGAGGACCAGGTGTATGAAGTGACCCGAGGGTTTTCTGCTGCCCAGATGCTATGAGCAGTGACTGCGCTATCTTCAGATAATAGTGCTGTCATATTTGTGTCGCAGATCAACCAAACAATGAATACTAAATTCTCGTTTATCGTCTCGAGTTTCTCTATGGCTCTTCTGTGCGGGCACAGTGAAGAGGGGCAGGATGGTGTCGTCATCCTTAGGCAACGATGGCAGCATTGCCGATGGTGCGCTTTCTGTAGCCGCCACCGCCTCCTCCTCCGCCTCCCTTGGCGTATCCTGAACGGAACCAGGTTGGATACGGTAGGTGGGCGTGGCATAATATCGATTTATCGATTAGCAACAGCTCACCTCCTCCGCCTCCTGCAGCAGCGGGCGCGGGCGCAGCGGCTCCTCCGCCTCCAGAGTATCCTGGAATGGCACGGTTGGGTTACGGTAGAAGATGAAGAGGTACTGTACCTCCGCCTCCACCTCCAGCGGCTGCGGCTCCTCCTCCTCCGCCTCCGGAGTATCCTGCAATGGGTACGGTAGATTACGGTAGAGGTTGGGGTGATACTGTACCTCCGCCTCCACCTCCGGCAGCAGCGGCTCCGCCTCCTCCTCCTCCACCTCCGGACGAGTATCCTGCAAGGAGAAGGGTAGCTGGAGGGCTACGATACGATGTTTGAGTGATCGCTCTAATGGAAAAGAGAGCGGAGTTTGAGGATCAAAGCCAGAAAAGTGCCTCCGTACCTCCACCACCTCCAGCGGCTCCAGATCTGGCCGGGCACGGGCAGTACGCTCCATCGGATCCGGGCGATCCCGCGGCTCCAGCGTTTCCAGGCGCACCAGGCGCTCCAGGCTGTCCATCGCCTCCGGGAGGTCCGGGCGGGCCAGGGGGTCCAGCGGGGCCGGGTCCACCGCCCGACGCAGACTGTCCAGCAGGTCCGGGTCCTCCGGCAGGGCCGGGCGGGCCAGCGGGTCCAGGGTTGGACATCATCATCATGCCTCCGGCGCCGGGGCCTCCAGGGGCACCGGGCGATCCGGGGTTTCCGTCGGGTCCAGCGTCTCCAGGAGGTCCGGGAGGACCGGGCATGGGGTATCCGCCGCCCTGTCCAGCGTCTCCGGGGCCACCAGCGGGACCGGCGGGTCCAGGCGCTCCATCGGGACCGGGAGGACCGGCGGGACCAGGCGGGCACTTGACGCACTCCATCATCATCGGGTAAGCAGCGGCCATGCCAGACATACCGGCGGATCCAGGCGCTCCAGGCATGCCAGGGGCTGGAAAGGAGTTGGTTCGGATACATAAAGGAAAGAGTATACAACGCACCTCCTGCTTCTCCAGCCTCTCCGGGAGGACCGGGAGGTCCAGCCGGGCAGCCAGAGGCCTTGGCGGCGCAGTTGCAGCCGCCACCGCCACCTGCGGCCGCGGCGTAGCCTCCTCCTCCTCCTCCGCCGCCGCCTCCAGCAGCAGCGCCACCGGCGTATCCACCACCGCCGCCGCCTCCGCCCTGGAAAATGAAGTGCTGAAGTTGGGAATTGAAGATGAGAAAGATGCAGGGAATAAGGGCCAATGGGGCCGCATCAGTAGGCTGGATAGAGAGGAAAGAGGAAGGAGCACAGTGGAAAATTGAGGTGAAAAATAGAGCCAGGCCAATAAGCTGGATAGTGGCAGTGAGGAGAGTAGGAGAATGGAGAAATACTCACGCCAGTGGCGTAGCCGGAGCCTCTGGTGGCACGCACGCCCAAGATGAACATCGAGTCTTGAGTGAGCGACTTCCAGGTAGCCTCGGCCATGTGCTGCAATGGGTTTTTGGATTAGGGATGGAATGGATGTTGGGCAATGAAGGTGCTGTTCGATAGAGCTAGTTGCTGCCAGTGAAGAATGTGGATTGATGGATATTTTTCGGCTCAAAGGTCATCTGCTATTAGTACTGGAGAGTACTTGCGTACTTGCAATGAAACCATTGGAAAGGGAGAGCACAGTGCTAATTAGTGATGTCGGTGAGGCGTGAAAGAGCCAGGTGGTGTATTTATTTGTACATACTTTTGTTTGAGAGAGAATACGACCAATATATTGGCGAGGATGCGCTTTTGGGATCTTGACGGGATAGTGGCACAGGAATGCGCATGGTGAATTTTGATTGCGGGCCGGGATCCGTCAAATGGCCAAAATAGGGAAAAGAGGCGTTGCGTACCTTGAAGTCAGCCATCTCGTCCATGGTCTCGGCGCGCATGTTGTTGACGTCACCGACGACGGAGAGCAAGGAGATGAGGGAGAGGAAGAGCACGACGGCTGGAAGATTAGGAGATTCGAGGGGGAGATCACATAATGAAGGTAGCTAGGGGAGTCATTTGGGTGGTTTGAGTGAGAGGTGGTGGGGGAGAGGGGGAAGGGGACTAGAGCAGGGAGATGAGGGAGAGGAAGAGGACGACGGCTGTATTAGGGCTTGATTAGAGACCTGGTGTTTAAAATTTGAGCGAGGAACTAGGAGTTCATGTTGAAACTGGACTGGTTTTTGGGACGGGGAAGGGTAGGATGTTTTAGAGGAATTCAATTGGAGGGCGTATTGTAGAAACTGGCATGTTTAGTGTGTAATTTTTTCGGAAGAAGGACCCTATCGAAAATTGAAATCAGAGTTCGCATCAGAACTTGACTGGTTGCTGAGACAGGAAAGCGCGGGGTGTGCCAAAGGGGGGGGGATGAAAGATCGACGGCTCAAGTGACCTACCAATGCCGGCGGAGGCAGTGGCGAGCACGAAGTGGTGCCCGGATGAGCTGGTAGTCATTGCCCTGTAATTAGGCTAATTAAGCTAATTAATTAACTTAATTAATGAGCGAATTAGCAAATATGTGATGGGCGGTAGTGGAAAGTGAACGGAGAGAAGGCGAGTGAAGTGTGATTACCAGGGTCAAGCGGCGCCCTTTTATAGTGAAGAAGAGGAAGCATTCCGATAGGAAAGAACAATGGGGGGTCAGGAGCGGGTTACTGGTCATTCTCGAGAAGGGTGCAGAAATGGGGAGAGAAAGGCGTGAGATAGGGCGAAAAGAGAAGAGCAGAGGGCCACTCGACTGGTTCGATTGTTCTGCTCGCGCTTCCCACTTTCACTAACAAGGAACGCGATCGCGGAGGGTTGATAAGGTTATGGAGAAGGAGGGTGGTCAGGAGAATTGGAAGCATCTCCGGCTGGTCAATTAGCATAGTCTAGCCCGATCGAGAAGGCTAGAGAGTACGTGAAATGGATAGATCGAGGGCTGTAATTAGAAGGAAGTGCTCCCAAGAAAGCAAAAATTCCTATTTCACACTGATGTACGTCTACACTGTCTGTAGGTGTGCTTTCAATAGGATATGCGCTGAGTGAAGCGGGAATTCTGCGAGGTAGCAAATAGCAAAGCGACAGTTGGATCGGATTGCTACGGGTGTCTTTCTAACGAGAAGTAGAATGCGTGAAGTGTGAAAAGTACAGGGTGAAAATATTTTCCTATCATAGAAATCAATTGAATGATTTCTTCCTGCTGCAGACGCTCTTCGCGACGGAGACGTTCTCGATGGGGCTGAACATGCCGGCGCGCACCGTGCTGTTCACGTCGGCCAGGAAGTTCGACGGCAAGGATAACAGGTACGGTGGAGCACAGGGGTACTGTAGTCTTGGCACGCTGGGATGCGGCAACCCACCAACGAGGCAAGATCTTATTGCGGTTATTTGCGAAAAACCTGGTGGATTGGGGATGCTACAGAATGACTAAAGATGAGTAGGAAGTGGCTTGACAATCGTAAACAAGGTGACAGTAGAAACATGCATTTAGATAATTTAAACGAGTAATCAATCGATAAATCTCTCAGATGGATCACCTCCGGCGAGTACATCCAGATGGCGGGCAGAGCGGGAAGGTAAGAGGCAATTATTGATTATTTAAATTGGTTTATTGATTTTAAAATTTCGTGTAATTTGCGAAAAGGAAAGAAATGAGAGCTGTGAGAGTTGTATGAGCTGTGAGAGTTGTGATCCGTGGTTGGTTGAAGTGAATAGTGTTTGATTGGTTTCCAATAATCGGAAAATTTCCAATGCGCGCAACATCTGCCACTGGTGAGATTTGTGGTGCGTGGTTGGTTCAAATCGCACTGTATTCGATTGGTTTTCAATCATGATCTGATATCTCCGGGAAACATATTTAATATTCATTCCCAAAGAAATGGAGATTTGCGCCGCATGGTTGTTTGAAGTGGACACCGATTTGCTTTGTTTCCAATTCGGTATGGTCATCTGGTGAGAAATTTATTTACGAGCCTTGTGAGATTTACGCCTCATGCTTCTTTCAAGCGAGATTGATTAAAGCTCCGTAATTGCTCTTCTTTTGAAATAAATACGATCCGAATCTTAATATTAAGACGTGGCAAGGACGACCGCGGCCTGGTCATCCTCATGGTCGATCAGCAGATCAGCTCGGACGACGCGAAGCAGATCATCAAGGTGAGAATATTGATTGATTGGTGGATTACGGTATTGATGAGAGGGGTAGGGGTTCGGTATCATAAACGCAAGAAATTTTGACATACACCACGAATAAAACGTTCCGTTTCCCGACTGTCCGAGGTTTGTATAACCCATTGAACCGCCGAAATACTCGCTATGCGCGCTCTATACCTTTTCCAAAATGATTCACCGTAATCAAAATTTATAAAAACACCAAAAATATAATCAATAACAGTGATAAACAAAGTCAAAAGGGGGCGGAGCCTGCCGTTTTGTGCGCGTTTGTTGATAGACGCGTGTATCGTGAGCCCGGAACGTTTTATTTCTATGATAGATGGTTTGGTCAACGGTAGATAGCTCAGACGCAAAGCATATCATCAAGGTGGGGATTATTGATTGATAGGGTTGCATTATTGATTTATTTATTGACGGGATGGGGGTTCGTTAGTTTTGTTAGGAGTGCGCTAGATAGCTCAGATGCGAAGCAGAGCATCAAGGTAACACAATTAATTCAGAGCAGTTTTCTGAGGAGTTCTTGTTTCTATAGGAGGTGAGGGCCCCTTGATAATACTGTTCAACAATATTTGAGACTCTTAGCTGATTTAAAAATGTTTCAGAGGGAGGGGATTGCGATGTTCCAGAGATCCTGTGATATGCGCGCCGCATGGGTGTTTCGAATGTGAAACGATGTGGCCTTTGCGATTATTCCATTACTTTCTCTAAATTCCGTTAAAAAGCTACAATACTCGAATAAGATAATAAATTTATTATCTCAGGGCGCGACGGACCCGCTCAACTCGCAGTTCCGCCTCACGTACAACATGGTGCTCAATCTGATGAGAGTGGAGGACATCACGCCCGAGTTCGTTGAATTATTAATTATTTGCTTATTAATAATTTATTTCGCCACCGATACTCAGCAGTTACCAGATAACCTGGATTCCATTGCATTTAGCAGAGCTGCTGAAACCTAAACATATCCTTGGCATTTGATTGTTTTTGAAAATTTGATTGTTCGATTTCCACCAGTTCGCATTAAGATAGTAGAAATTGTCCGAGTTCGTTAATAACTAATTAGTTGGCTAATTATGTAAATTAGCTAATCCTTTCAATCGCAGGTTCATGCTGGAGCGGAGCTTCCACCAGTTCCAGAACTACGCCGCGATCCCGGGCATCAAGGACAGTGAGTTGACTAATTTGGCTTTCTGGAATTGGGAGATCAGGGTTTCGAGAGGGAGATATAGTCGGAATATGCCTTGCTGTTCGCTGCATGTTCCGATCGAAATCAAAAGAATATATTTTATTTTTGTGATGGTGGATTAGACTTCCGAGAAGGGATTATGGGATATGGAGAAAGGTCCTCAGCAATCTCTGTGTCCCTCGTTGTTTAGAAAAAGAAATGCATGGGCAGTGAATTCGCGCGGAATTCATGAGGAGAAGGGGTCTCGTGATTCTCCCGCGCGATGGTCTCTAAAATGTCAAATGTCACGACAATTCCTTGTGTGGTGTTTATACAAAACTGATACAGATTGTGTTTATTAATTATTAATAAGTATTTAATAATCCGTTCAGAGATCCGCGCGAAGGAGGCGCAGCTGGACGAGATGAAGATCGAGGGAGAGACGGAGCTCGCCGGGTTCTTCGATATGGAAAGGCAGATGGAGATGCTCAAGGTACGGTAGAATGAGGGGAGGGGTGATTGAGAACTGACCTCGAGTCAAAAACATCGAGGTATGACTTATTTTGGCCATTTTTTCGTTGAAAGCAACAAGGTATGCAATTTTTCACCAGAAAAAAAAGGTATGAGTTATTTTGACCATCAATTCTGGGGCACCTTTTTAACTCTGAGCTAGTGATGAATTAAATTACAGTAACCAGATAAAGAGAAGGCGAATTGCGAACTGATTCTGAGTACGGTAGGCTGATTACGATACCGTTGCAGGCGTCCATCCGAAAGACGGTGCTGAGCATCAAGTACGTCGTGCCCTTCCTCCATCCCGGCCGACTGTTCAAGGTATGTGGTAAACTACGGTAGTAGGGTGGGGCGGATTGATTGATTTATTTATTCGCAGTCGTTCGTGGATCAGCCAACTGAGATTGTTCTAGAGTTAGCAGAGCAGTGAAGCCGGAAATATACTTATTTGTTCTAGACTGCGAAGCATCCTCTAAATTGCTTTTTTTTAAAATTGGAATGCGTGCATGAAGGAAGCGTGAAACAAGATAGAGACCGGATGCGCATCGTTTTTTCGAAAAAAAATAGCACTGACCAGGCAAGCGCGAACCATGCCTCTGCCTTCCTGCCTTGCAGGTAGATTGGAGTGCACTAGACCTCATTTGTCGAATCACAGATCAATACGAGCCATTTACTTATGCATGCTCGTTCCTCATAGATATTCAACTGTGGATAAATTAAAGAGCTTATCCAATCTAATACAGCGCATAATTCATCTAATTTTAATTAAAGTTCCTAATTGTAGATCAAGACGGGGACGCGCGACTTCGGCTGGGGCATGCTCATCAAGCACCACCGGAAGGTGAACCCGGACGACGCGCACGAGATGATCTACATCCTGGATGTGAGTGCGGCCGGAGAATAGTAGAACCGTAGAATAGTTAAAGCCGGGAAATAGTCTAATTTGTCCGCCTGAAGAATTTACAGTGAAATCACTGAATGTAAGAGCTGCAAAAAAGGTCTTCCTGGATGCGAGCGATTATTGATTTGTTTCTGATTGTTAATTTTGCTTTTTATTTCGACAATAGTGCGTGATGTATTGTTTGTCTTTATTATTCTGCTAGAGCGAAATCGCTGACATAATTGTCGAAACGAGAATCTTTGTGCTCATGAGATATCCGCGGAACCCAAATCAGACGCTTTCCTCTCTCCCATCACAAATTCATTCCCTTTCCTCTCAAGATACAGATTCGCGCCTAAAACAGGTTTATTTATTTTATTCAGATGCTGATCGCGCTCGATCCGTCCTCTGCAGCCGACGTCTCCAATCCGGGCTCGCTCAAGCCACCGCAGCCGGGCGGAAAAGTGAGGATATTTTTGGACGGGGATGGTGCAACGAAACCAATTAGAAGTGGTGATGGGAGACTTGTACGGGAGCTGAAACGTAGAATTAATTGGGTGTAGGAGCCAATCAGGCTTTCTCTCTCTTCCGGACAGAATGGTGAGAAAAGATTATATTTGTTTCTAGTGGGCGACGAAGTGCGACGATCTAAGAACATTAGAAGTTAGGCTAACGAATGGCGATTGAAGCATGGATTGGCCGCTAAGAAAAGGGGAGATTAGATGGGATTGAGATGGAGAGTACCGAAATATCCAAGTACGTGGGACGTGGAAGGTGTGTGCAGGGAATGATTCGGCCGGCATTCAGCCTGGACCCATTATAGTCTTGTCCTATCACTTTCAGTTATCTTAATTAATTAACTTATAAATGAATAATTACTTGCTAATCAGGCGGTGTGGGAGCTCGTTCCGATGACGATCGAGTGCGTGGACGAGCTGTCGGCCGTGCGACTCAAGCTGCCGAGTGATCTGACCAGCAAGGAAGCCAGGGATCAGGTGGCCAGGATGGTCAAGGTGTGTTTTAGGAGAGAGAATTGGCAGAATGGGTCACAGAGGAGCTGTAAGATGGTTAGGGACGTTGGTTCGCATTGAATTGGTGTTTGGTTGGTATTGGAAGGGAAACAATGGCGACGATTACGGTTCGTTCTCATGTTTGCCTTTTGCTGGCAGTTGAAACCGAAACTTGTTCAGTCAGGATAGTTAGTTTTTACCGATACCGTCCGTCAATCTGGTAACGATTGCCTTGTGCATTGTTTTCCTTCTACCTACAGCGCGCCCCTAATCTGGTGAATCATGAACTACGTGCCGTTGCTAAATAAAGTTATTGATGGGGGGGGGTCAAAATCAATAAATAATTTATTAATTATCTATAATATAACATTTGAAGGAAGTGCACGCGCGCTTCGCCGTCCTCCCCTCACTCGACCCGATCAAGGACCAGAAGATTACGGATGCCGTCTTCAAGGTGGGCATTTTACGGCTCGGGATTCCGGTCGTGTTTTTATTGACTGACCAGAGAGCGTTGGTCCCTATAACAAATTTGTCCCGAATTGGAACTAATTGGAATTGGTCCCGGTAACACAAGGTTTCTTTGGTGTTACTTCTTTCTAGCCAGCGATGGAGCTATTGATAATAATCGATCTAATTGAATTTCAAAACAATATGTGACCCGGTGAGAAGAGGCTTCGTTGCGTGTACAAGTTTGTGCTAAAGCTTTGGATGATGGTTGCAGTTTATGTTGTCTATAATTATGTAATCAAATATTTTTTTCAGTCGAACGTGGAGAAGCTGGCTGATATCGAGAAACGGCACGCCACTCATCCATTGAGAGCGAGAGACGACTTCGAGAAGATCGCCAAGCAGTTCAGGGATAAGGTGAGGGGGGTCACGACGGGTTAGAAAAAAAGGAAGAAACTCGAGTAAGAGAATGATAAATTACTCGAGGAAGAACAATTTGTGGGGAAAGTAGGCGGTGATTGTGCGTTTCGCAGTGCATGGTTGAGCGACGGGACGAAGGGGAAGTCAATAGTCCCTCCATATTATTCCTCTAGAAATACTTATTGTGCCCTCTAGTCTTGAAGAAGTGAAGGCGAAGTGGGAAGAGAGAACGTGGTGATTGTTGGATCCATCATTGGTAGATGATAAGAAAAGTGTTGAGTTGGTTAATAGACGTTGGGCATTCAGGTAAAATAAACCTAATTCACTTTCAGTATGATGTAAAAAAAATTTTGAAACATATTTTGAATGTTTTCCCTCCAGGAAGCTTCAGCTCGCGAGCTGAAGGACCTGCGCGACGAGCTGAAGCGAGTGAAGAGTCTGCTGCATCTGAATGAGCTGAGCAACAGGAAGAGAGTGCTGAGGAGACTGGGCTATGCGGGAGACGGAGATAGCATCCAGCAGAAGGTACGGGGGGATTTATTCGTTTCGATACAAGGATCAAATGACTCCTCAAAAAATACAAAAGCAACCCACATTTCGGCCAAAAATCGGAAATGCAACACACCGAGGGTTGCTTTTCCGCCGAAAGCAACCCACATTTTGACATTTTCCTAACATGAGCATTTGAACCCTGTTTCGATAGATTGAAGGCTGGCGAATTGAGGCAGCTAGCGTAGTATGAGCTCACTTGATTCACGCTAAACGTGTTGCTTGTTGTATCGATGTCAGAAAATTCCCATTTAGCGAATTTTCAATCTCTAATAACCTCATCTCCCTCAGGGTCGCGTCGCCTGCGAGGTATCCGCTGCGGACGAGCTGCTGCTCACGGAGATGATCTTCGGCAACGTCTTCGAGGAGTTGGACGTGCCCCAGGTACTGTAGGATGGGTGTACGGTAGAATAGGTATGATTGCAGTAGGATGGGCATAGCGCATTATGTTTTGTAGTTAGACCTCAAGGCGGAATCGATCTTGCCCACCTGTCGGAATTATTAGGAATGATAGTAGCCAGGAAAAGGGATTAGAGAGGTGGAAAGGATGCCCGTGGTATTGGGCTTCAAGGGCCATCTAAACCTCGGGCAGACCATATGGTTTCGTTAGTTCTTCGATTTCGCCAATGAATTAAAAATATTAATCCGCCTCTTAACAGTGCTTTGCTGTCCCACTTTGCGCTTAATGAGCTTGGTATGGTTTAAAAAATACAAAATAAAGCAAATTAAATAAATGCAAATTAAGGTGGCGGCGCTCCTCTCGGTCTTCGTCTTCCAGGAGAACGCGAACACGGCAAAGATGGCCGAGGAGCTGGCCGGGTGCCTGAGGCAGGTTCAGGTACGGTAATCGATCAATCGTAAATGGGGTTACGGTAGTGCTGGGGTACAGTACTCCAAGTTGTTAATTTGCATTCATACGAGTGATAGCTGAAGTAGATGCGGAGACTTGCGAATGTGCATTTTATTTCCTCTTCACTCACTAGGAGAATGCGTTTTGTGAGTTCGGTGCCAGCACCAGATGCGTTTATGCCGCATGCACCTGCCAAAACGGGCTAGTGTTCTCTGCTTCCGCTGGTGGGATCATTTCCGTTCGAAAAATAATCGATCAATATTGGCAGAACTACGCCCGTCGCATCGCGAAGATCTCGCACGAGTGCCGCCTGGACATCA
>LS586313.1:219366-232684 GCA_900490775.1 Pristionchus maxplancki
CCCCCCCCGCCTAATCATTCCTCCCTTCTTCCATCATTTGGTGCGGTTAGTTCAATCGTGAAAATGGAATAGTTCAAAAACAGGAAAGTACCAAATAGGGGGATGGATGAGTACGGTGGATTTAGGGATTACAGTCGATTAGGGGTTTTCGGTAGCTGTCTGGATTATCGATTATCTCTCTCTGTGCAGATACGTGGAGTCGTTCAAGCCGGCGATGATGGACGTGGTGAAGAACTGGGTGAACGGGATGAGCTTCGGCGAGATTCTGAAGACCACCGACATCTTCGAGGGTGAGTGGGGATGCAGAGTTTAAAAAGGTACCCCAAAATTGATGGTCAAAATAACTCATACCTTGTGATTTTCTGGTGACGAATGGCATACCTTGTTGCTTTCAATGAAAAATGGCCAAAATAATTCATACTTCAATGTTTTTGACTCGATTTCCAATCACCCAATTACATGACCTTTCCCATTGATATCGGGTATTAAATTGTCCCATCCATCTCTAGAGGCGGAGGCACCTCTACCTTTACGTCTCTGTTTCAGGCTCGATCATCCGCTGCTTCCGCCGCCTGGAGGAGCTGCTGCGCGAGATGGTGGGCGCGGCGAAGGCCGTCCAGAACACGGATCTGGAGGTACGGTAGTGTGTACTGTAGAGGTGGGGTTCTGTAACCGGCAAGGATCTGGTAGTGCGGTGGGTGTACAGGATACTGTAGTGGCACGATAGTAGAGGGAGCACTGTAACCGGCAAGGATTTGGGGGCACAGTGTACGGGTGGGGGTAAAGCCTGTGATATTGGTTGCATCCTCGTCCCCGGAAAATGATATCAGAGAGGTGAAACGCAACAATTGCAGGCGAAGTTCGAGATGGCGCGGACGAAGATCAAGAGGGATATCGTCTTCGCCGCCAGTTTGTATCTCTAAGATACGGTAGATCAAGAACTACGGTATCGATCGCACCGCCCCATCCACCCTACCCCCCATTGTTACTATCGTTGTTGTTATTGTTCACACGTTTCGAAATGTTTCACCTCTATTTTCACACATGATCTCGAACTATTTTGAGTTGATAATCTTATTCATCGCAATCACAAAATAATCGATATGTCGCTGTTGCATAAAGTCTGCAGAAAATATCCTCGTAATTCAATTTGGACAACAATGGTCCCGCAAGGCCGCTCCAGTATTTGCAATTCCCGCGTCTTTTTTTAATTGTTTAAGACAAATTCAATTCATGGTTATCTTAACATTTTTGTTGGGTTTCGTTAGCCTTTTGCATCACAGCCATTCCCCTCGCTCGGCCGTCCAAAGCGAGCGAGCATTCAAGAGTAGCGTTTCAACGTTAGTATTTCTTTGTCCAAAGTCTTCCTTATACCCTCCCTTCAATACCCTTTCAATAGAAAATACCTTCTCTCCCCAAGTGGTGTTGCAAACAGGAGGAGGAGCCGCTCTCCTCTCCCTCCCGGCGCACTCTGGTCGTCTGTGTGCCGCGTCCCTCTGCGTCTCTGCCCACCTCGCTCTCGCCTTCGCGCTTCGCACGCACTCCCTCCTAGAGCGCAAACCAGCAGGAACAGCAGACGATCGATAGGGAGAGAGGCCGGCCGCATCGCTTGATCTACTCGAGCCTCCTCTTCCCTTCTCTCCCCAGTCGTTCCCCTGTTTGTTTCACCGCCCGCTTGCTCCCATTTGTCGCTCTGGTTTGTATTTTCGCGCTTTTTTCGATTCTAATCGCGGAAATTACTTGATCCCAGTTGAATGCTTGCCAACGTTTTTCTCGCTAGACTTGGAGAAGCTTGTTTGTATGGTCTGTTTCGAAACGTTTCGTCCTATTATCCTCGAAACTGCTGCTGCAAGTTCGAGTTTTGTTGCAGCTCGTTGATTTCTTTGCTACTAATAGTATTTGCTGTTATTAGTAATAACCGCCAGTAGGGCAAATCGAGAGTAGAGAGGACTGCGAATAACCAAGAGAGAGGGGATGGGAAGCCCCTGACGAGAGAGCGTAGGGAACTGAGAGAGTGCGTACGTGCGGCTCACTTCCATTCGCATTACTGACCGGTACTTTCGCGTGTTTTTAAAGTGTTTTCTTGGTTTTAATGTCGTTAAATATCAAATTTTGCAGGCGACGTCACATGTTTCGCCTGGCCAGCAGAAGAAGGACGTCTGCGCGTCTTGCCCCTCGCGCCCGCCTCCCCCACCTACACTGCTGCTATTATACAGGCCAGTTTATTTTGCCTACTTTTCTCTCTCTAACATCACTATTAATCCCGAACGGCAAGTAGGGGAGGAGGTTGCGGAGGGTTTAAAATGAGACGCAGTTTCACAAAGGCTTAGGCTTCATTGCACCTTTAAATGGTGACAATTCGAGATTCATTAAGAATCGCGTCTAAAATGCCCTTTAGCCCCTTGTCCTGGTGTCGGGTGTCGTTTAGTGTCCGAGAAGGCCGAAAAATGATAAGCAACTGGGCCTCGCAAGAGGTTTCCAACGTGAGGGATACCTTCCGGGGCGAATCCACGCGTGTTGGGGGGTTCGTGACAATACACGATCCCTGATGCCTAAAGGTTCGCCGAACTTCGCCCGACACCAACGTGCCGTTCGGGGTTGGTAGTGATGTTAGAGAAAGGGGGTTGAAATGTATGGATGGGATGCTAATTACTCTCCTTGAGGAGAGACGGCGCAGTGGCGGACTCGCACAACGAGAGCGCACGAAGAGTGGGCAACGAGGTTGCTGACAGAGTGAGGCGAGGTATGCGGGTAAGAGAGAAGGAAGAAGATGGCGTCATCAATAGACGATTCCAGGTCCTCGTCGTCGCTCCGAGACAACGGCGACTGGAGCGGGCCCGACGAGGTTGGTTGGAAGTGATGACGTCGCATATCGATCGATTGCAGGTTGCATCTGCCTCTTCATCGACGGTCAGCGACCGATGGAGGCATATCGGCGGCCAGTCGAGGTACTTCATGGACTGACTCGGTTGCGTAATTAAATTGTTTTCAGGCATGTAGCGTACACAGCAGCAGCCAGGGACGCCCCTTTTCCGTCTCTTCCATCCGTCGGGAGCTGAGAAGAAAGCGGGAGCGGCGAGGTTGGTTGAAATGCAGTTGGTGACAATAAAAAAACGCTTGCTTGTTGCAGGACTCTTCCTCTCACCGTCGTCTCTCGTCGCGGCTTCTCCTCGACCGATGGCTGGTCGAGGTAATTAATTAATTTAATTATTTATTAATTAATTAATTAATTATAATATTTTTATTGTTCAGATTCGGCGCCTGTCGTGCGACGGAAGCTGGCTGGCGGCTGCTGGTGTCGGCGAGAAGGACAGGCTGAGCAACGAGGTTGGTTGAAATACGAATGAAGTTGGATACAGTAAAAAACACTTGTTCATTGCAGGCCCTGACTCCTCTAACCTCTCGTCTCGTGCGCGACTTCTTCTCGATCGATGGCTGGCCGAGGTAATTAATTAATTAAATCAAATAATTAATTAAATTTATATAATTTTTTTATTGTTCAGATTCGGCGCCTGTCGTGCGACGGACGCTGTCGGGCGGCTGTCGGCGTGAGGCATCTCTCGCTCTTCCTCCGTCCCCTGCGAGCAGTCGGCGAGAAGAACAGGGAGAGCAGCGAGGTTGGTTGAAACACGCATGGAGTAGGTTGCAATAACTATACGTAATTAATTGCAGGCTCGTTCCATTCGATGCCCCTCCCCTCCATTGTCCCTCGAGGCGACCTCGATCGATGTCTGGTCGAGGTAATTAATTAATTAAATCGCATATAATAATTGGTTATTCAGATTCGACACTCTTCGTGGTTCTCCGTGGCTCGCAGGATGGGACGGCGAGGCTGCCCTCTTCTCTCGTTCCGCGCCGACTCAAGTGAGTATAGAAGGCACAGCCTGCGATGATGGTACTATGGCAAATATTTTGCAGGATGAGGCGTCGCCCCCTTCTCGCCCTCGCTCCATTCAAGACGTCCCTCTTCCACCCTCGAGCAGGTCCGCAGAGGGTACGATATCAGGCTGGTTAGGAATGCTTCGAGACAAAAAAAAATCTAGCGGCAGGTGGCAATTGTGTATACTTGCAGGGTTGTCGTCGCTCCTCCATGAAGAGGACCCCGGGCGACGTCTCTCGCATCGAAGATGAGAGCAACTGGGAAGCCGCCTGTCGTCTGACCATGTCGATCAGGTCAGTACAGAGGAAAAGATGATGAGCGGGGGAAGGAGCTGATTGTGATTGGTTTCGCATTTTTATTATGTTGGGAGGAGTTGAATTGCCCGTTCGATTTCGTCACAGCTATTTCCACCATTACCGAAATCCAAACGCAGCGAGCGATTGTGCAACAGCGCTTTCTGTATATTACTCTTTGTACTAATTTCTATCTTTTTTTTTTCGAATTGCTTTAGAATGGTTTCTGATTCTTGTTAATAATGGTGCTTTTGCAGTCCTCGATCGATGCAGCGGAGCGCGGCCGACTTCTCTCCTCTCCCCTCGACGTCCTCTTTCCGTTCGACGAGGACAACTGGCTGGATGCATCCGGGATACCAGCGCGTTTGGGCAGGTGCGTGGATTGGAAAGGATGGATAACGAAGAGAATAGTCGTGAAAGAACCGTCATTGTACTGATGAAAACATAGTATTTTTGTCGTTGTTTAGTTTTTTTTTTTTTGCTTCGAATCTCTCTGTTATTGCAACGAATATATGATGTGATCTGGTAGTTTGGCAATGATGCCCGTCTCTTGCAGTGCTCCACGCAGCGGGACGCGGCCGAGTTCTCCTTCCTCTTCCCTCGCCACTTCGATGAGGGCTTCCAGCCGACTGGAGACGAGCAGGTGCGTGGACTGGGAAAGCGGCGATAATGAAATGAATTGTCCTAACTAATGCCCTTTGCAATCAACAACATTAGCAAGGCACATTGTTATGTTGTTAATTTTTGATTATGAGTTTCGAGCATTTTGCTTTGAATTGACACCCTCTGAATTGTAGTTTCGTGAGCGATTGTAATCGCCTGCATATTGTTTCTACTTGTAGTCAATTTTCATAATTAGAAAAGCGTCGGTGTTGCTAGAAATATAATATAATCTTTATTGCAATTAATGAATATTTGATGCTTTCAGGCAACAGCCTTTCCGCGAGTCGCCATCCTGTGCTCGACGGCTCGACGACGACAGCACGCAGTCGGAGGTAAGATAAGCGGATCTAGTTTGCTGTTCCAGCAATAAATATTTGTGAGAATGTAGCAAAAACAGCATGGTGGGATACAGTTTTTTTTAAAAATCAAATCAACCTTATTATGGTGGGCATACATTTTTGTTCCAACCGGGCCGGTTTTGGACCACTAAATATTTTTCCACTTTCAGACCACATGATAACGCCAAATTTCGGGTCCAATCCGGTCAGATTTATAATTTTTGCATAATTATTCAAATTTCAATATTTTTGTAGTTTGTAAGAATACAAATATATAATGTTGAAACTGGAAATCAAAGTTTAGAGTAGTAAGTAACTGTTGCACACTTCAGGAGCGACATTTTTCTTCGAAATTACCGATAAAAGTGATAAACCAGTGAACCTACCGGCTAAGGGCATTCCCGGTAGGTTCACTGGTTTACCACTTATATTGATTTTATCCCTATAAATTGTACTATTTCAAGTTTCTAATTATTAGACCAGTTAATATTCAATGGATTAAGCACAGTGAATCAGTGAAATGAGTGAATCAGTGAAATATTATTTTGTTTGTACTTTTGCCTGTAGTTTTTTTTCTTTTCAATTTTTACTGATTTAATTAGTTCATAACAAAGAAAATAAAACACAAAAAAATGTATTTAGAAGGGGTCGAAATTATTTGCGCTGCTCACTGGCTCTCACTCCATTACGAAAAAAATGCTTTTTTGGCTTGGAATGACTAGATTGCGTGAAAGAGAGTCTCATCTCTCTATGTACAATACAAGCGAAAAATAGGCGAAAAAAATGCAATACAAGCGAAAAATAGCGATTTTGGGGATTTTTTTTACGTATTTACCGGTTTCAGACCACTACATAATTTTCATCCCCGGTTGGTAATGAAAATGTATGATGGTGGGTAAGTACCCTAGGGATAAGAATTCGATGAACCTAGTCCACATGTCCGAAACCGGCTTTTAGGAAAAACTCCGGCTCTAATGTCGTTTTTTTATGTTTCTCAGCTCTGAGTTGAGCTAGAAAGCTGCATCCGGGCTTGAAATGTTTGCATTTAAATAGTGAACAACTTTAATACTGACAACTAAGCTGACAAATGAAAATTGGAAAGACTACAATCGAAAAACTCATTTTGGCATACCTTGAAAATCACACAATTAATTCTTCCTGTATCATGCGATGAGAGTGCAAGGAATTTTATTGCATTATACGCAGTGTTCAATGCCCTTCCCCAACTTTACGATGTGCGCGGGTTCTACTGCTTGCATCCTTTCCGGGAAAATCATTTTCGCGAGTTCGGTTCTGCAGGAATAGTTCCCGTTTGCGCGGGTACATCCCAATATTGGGGAAGTCGCTCATCGCTGAATATACGGTAGATCGAGGTCTCATATACATAGGAAAAATATTCCAATGTACCCAAAAAGGGGAACTTGGACCCACTTTTTTGGCCCTTGAAGGTAGCGGAAAGTTAAAATTGTCTATTTTTAATCAGCGGGCGTCAGCCGGCACATGGGGTAGTCCTTGAGAATATGCCATAGCGTTGTCCAAACAGTGTCCAATCACTCAGAACATACAGCAATGATGTTTTAACGTGTTTGGCATTAAGTTGAAACTATTAGAGTAAATTTAAAATCATCTTGAAAATGTTGATTTCTCCGATACCTTGCTTGGAGGGCCAAAAAAGTGGGTCCAAGTCCCTCTTTTTGGGCACATTGGAATATTTTTCCTATGTATATGAGACCTCGATCTACCGTATAATCAGCGATGAGCGACCTCCTCAATGTTGGGCTGTTCCCGCGCGAACGGGAACTATTCGTGCAGAACCGAACCCGGGACAAATGATTTTACCGGAAAGGATGCAAGCAGTAGAACCCGCGCAAATGCTAAAGTTGGGGAAGGGCATTCAACACTGCGTATAATGCAATAAAATTCCTTGCACTCAAACCGCATTTGGAAGAATTAATTTTTGATTTTCAAGGTATGTCAAATTGAGTTTTCGATTGTAGCTTTTCCAATTTTCATTTGTCAGCTTAGTGAACAATTGACAACTGTTTATTGGCGAGCATTTCAAGCCCGGATGCAGCTCTCTAGCTCATCAGATCCGGAGTTTTCCTAAAAAGCTGGTTCTGGAACATGTGGACTAGGTACATATAATTATTATCTATAGGGTACTCACCCGCCATAATATGGTTGATTTTCAACATATGTGAAGAAAATGTCCCCGGGGAAAATTTAACGACACATTGTGCATTGGCATTGTTGCAGTTCTCGCGCACATCCTCCTCCCCCTCGTCGGTGACTTCGTCCGCCGCCGATGAGGACACCCGACTGCTGCCCACTGCGCAAACTGGTATTTTATTTCTTTTCATTTTTTCGTATTCTGTTGTCCCTCTTCCCTCGCCCTTCTTCCTCAGTAATTCATCATTTATTGCAGGTGCCCTCCTCTCGCTTCCAGACTTCGACTGACGGCGTCTTCCATTGCAGTTCACAGGTGAGACAATTGTTCCAGTTCCTTTCAACTAGTTGACTAGTTCTACCTAACAATAAGCCAAATATAACATATAATCTTCAGGAACTGGCGTCATCGAGACGTCCGCGAGCCGGCGTTTCATAGGGGGTACGCGCACCCTCTGCGCGAGACACGCGTCTCAAAGGGGGTACGCGTACCTCCTGCGCGAGACACGCGTCTCATAGGGGGTACGCGTACCTCCTGCGCGAGATCCGCGTCTCATAGGGGGTACGCGTACCTCCTGCGCGAGACACGCGTTTCATAGGGGGTACGCGTACCTCCTGCGCGAGACACGCGTCTTATAGGGGGTACGCGTACCTCCTGCGCGAGACACGCGTCTTATAGGGGGTACGCGTACCTCCTGCGCGAGACACGCGTCTTATAGGGGGTACGTGTACCTCCTGCGCGAGACACGCGTTTTATAGGGGGTACGCGTACCCTCTGCGCGAGACACGCGTCTCATAGGGGGTACGCGTACATCCTGCGCGAGACACGCGTCTCACTGGGGGTACGCGTACCCTCTGCGCGAGACACGCGTCTCATCGGGGGTACGCGTACATCCTGCGCGAGACACGCGTCTCACTGGGGGTACGCGTACCCTCTGCGCGAGATACGGGCACAACCTTCCATTCCCGGGCCAGAAGGTTGAAGGCGTAGGCTGATTCACATCATGAGTGCAAAAAGCACGGGACCGCGCTCTCTACCTTCTGATTCGGGAACGGTATGCGAGCGTCAATTCCATCAACACACAACTCACAAGATCCTCGCACGAGTGCACTAGCTATAGCAGTGGCTCGTAACGAGTAAAAATGCCTGTGAACTTGAACAACACGAACGGAAGGAGGGACAGCACATTCACAACAGCACGCAGGCTTGTGCTAGAGAAAAAGGGAGAGGAAAGGGGATTGGAGGCCTCCAAGGGACTGGGACGAGGGAGGGGATGGGATGAAGGGCAGCTGCTGCATCGGCAAACGGAGCTCTCCAGAGCTCCAAAGCGACGAAGGATAGGGGAATGGGGTAGGGGTAGGGGACAAGAGGGATGGGGAAGAAGGGACGAAGACACGGACGAGACGACTAGCGAGACTGCAATGGATAGATTAATCATTTATCCACCAAATCAAAGCTTAACTAATCCTTATACGGGAGCTGTCAAATCTCACGAAAGTCAATCGAAACGCTTTTCAACTTCATATGCGCAAAATGTTCTCAAATATTGCCACCTGTTCGGCTTTTGCTTTTTTCGAATGGCTTTGATGAGGTTTCACAGTTTCCTTGTTATACTACACGCATTCATCTATTCCAGATGCGATTTTTGCATTCTGTCAGAGAACAGCCCCGAACCAAGGCTGATTCATGGTCCATGGTAGATCAAGAATAGTATACCGTAATCGGGATATAGCAAACAATGTCGTGTAGCTCTTTCAAGGTAATTTACCTTTACAAAATCCGATCAAAAATCATACCTAACGTGCTCAACGATCGAAATGAAAACAGTTTCAACACAGCTTGACAAAATGCTTTGACCGAATTTGAACTCTTTCGTTTTCAATTCGAGCACGTTAGACATGATTTTTTATTCGGATTTTGTAAAGCTAAATTGGCATTGAAGAGTTACAAAGGCACTAGGCCGGATGATAACCGTCGGATGAGAACCGACTGGATGAGAACCGCCAGATTTTGAAAAATCATTTTTGTGGCATTGTAAAGTAAACTGGAAAAGTTCTATAGCCCTATAAAAATTTTTTGGTTCTCATCCAGTTGGTTCTCATCCGACGGTTATCATCCGGCCTAGTGCCGTTACAAAACAATGTCCAAATATCTATTCCAAAAATCTTTTTTTTTTGAAAAAATTCAGTTCGCTATACCCCGATCTGGCAAACACATTTTGGACCATGAAACCAGCTCAAGAAGCAAAAGAAAAAAATGTGCAAAAGTTGCCGCAGTGGCGGATGATGATCTATTCTATCTCTTGTTCTACACCTTCACTACTCACCAGGACGTTGCTGTAGCAACTGCAGCCTGCAGCCTCGAGGGGTAGCCAACCCAGGGGCAAGGAGAGAGGGCAGACATCTGCAATTACACGGGATGATAATATCTTCCAGGCACTTCGCAGTTTAAAACACAGTTGAAACTGGGAACCAAATCGTCGTTTACCCGATAAACATCATAATTATATCGTTACTCATGGCTATCCTACACATTCAGGATCTACTCTACTTTGTGAATCAAACAGCAGTATCCAATTCCTAGACAGACAACTTGCAAAAGATTCGAAACAGCAAATCAACTAATCTACTTATGAGGCCATTCGCCTAACAATAAGAACAGGATAAGGCTGGAACAGGCAAAATAAATGATCTGAAACGTGTTGGATTTTGGGTTCAAGATGACACTGATTACGAGGAGTATGCTTTCTTTGCATTTCGGCCCGTCGTTGGATCAAGCCGTAACATGTAAATCAGTTATTTCGTCATCAGTATCTTGAACCCCAAATTAAACATGATTCAGACTATTATTTTTGTTTGCCCCAGCACCTGTTCGTATTTTTCTATATAAAAAAGCCTCATAAATAAATAACTTGAGTTGTTGTTTCGCAATCTCATTGTGTTCACAATGTGTTACCTGTTGTCTATGAACCAGGTACTACATTTTTGATTCTCAAAATACCGAACGATCGTGCGAGCCTACACTATGCTAGTCCGCATCCTTCGCCCTCACTACTCACCAATAGGTCGCTGCAGCAACTGTAGCCCTTATCCTCGAGAGAAGCCAACCAGGGAGAAAGGAACGAGGAGAGAGCGGGCACCTGCAATTACTCGAGTTTAAAGTATTGTCATCCAGGCATATCGCAGCGGTACTACACTACATCTACACTTGGAATTGCGATACTACTTGTTTGATACCTTTTGAGAAAAAAGTAGAGAATTGTGAAACGAGTTTTACCACACCATCACATTGAACCGATGCCAATGTTAATGAATCAACTCCTACACGTCATAGGTAAACAACTAATATCTATTTAATTCTAAGGTACTAGCAACTAATTCATAGAAGGTAGAAAACCCAAGAATATTAATAGCATTCGAAACAGCGAATCAACAAGAATATTTACAAGTCTGGGCCGATGGGACAAAGGAAAAAACCCTTTCTGGAGTATCGTACACCACTACAAAGTGTTCTTACTACTCACCAGCAGTTCGCTGCAGCCTGCAGTCTCAACGGCCACCAACCCACGAAGAAAGGGGCGAGGAGAGGGCAGATGCCTGCAATTACTCGCGTTGAAAATATTATTTTCCAGACACACCGTAGTTTCACTGACACCTCGCTAAACTACAAAAATGAACCAACTGGGGAGGGCCAAGCCTATTTTTTAAGATCTGCAATACCTAGAGCAACATTCCAATCTATAGAAGAATTCTGAGACGTCACACCAAGTGACTTACTGACCCACCAAAAACAAGCAGGCTATGGCTAAATTATATTGCAATATAACCAATTTAAAGAGTATTCAACTTTCCTACCGTGCTTAGAAACTTGCATAGAAAATTTGACTAGAAAAATTAAATCAGGGAAATAGGAATCAATTAATTTTTGACGTCAGGTCACTTGCTAACCCCGCCAAAAATACGAGCAAGGGGGGGGGGCAGAACTAATAGGAGCGCCATCACCGAGTGCCAAACAGAAGTAGAAGTTAACTGTCTAAATTCAGTATGCCACAGCAAGATTGCATTTTTTGGCAATTGGTAAAGTGACTAGGGCTTAAACATAGGACTAACAACTTATGAACCTGAACGAAACTAGTCATAAACATAAACATAAAAGACAGACCCGTTAGACATAAAATAATCGCGCTAACTAGAACTAATTTGAGCAACTTCACTAGTCGAGCCATTAAAACAAGGTGACCAGGACTAAATAGTGCCTAACGCTAATTTTACGGATAAAATCATTCTCAAATCATTAGAAAACTCAGAAAAAAGCAAGCAGGAGGCAGGACTAATCACCAGCAGCGCGGAAATCTATCGCCTAACGCACATGTGAAGAAACCTGTCGCGAATAGAGACGCCACACCTTGCTAACCCAGCAAAAATAAAAGCTGGTGGATCAAGGCAAGCAAGTGGCTAAAACCAGTAAAACCAAACTAGCAGCCCCACGTTACAACCAAAGATAAAGAGCACTAGAGCAAACCTAAAATTAGAGCAACTACACACTAGACCGCGTCCACGCTCCCACTAACACATTAGCATGCGCACAATGAATGAATGACCACCGAACCTGCTTGAAGACTGGTTGGTGTCGAGAGCCAGCCAGAGGCAGAGGAGAGGACGGGCGAGAGGGAGAGACGCCTGCAAGACATCGGCATTCAATCACCGATCCACAAAAAAATGAAACGTGCTCGTTATAACATCAAAATTACCTATCACTACGACAACACAATTAAAATTGCATGCAAAAAGCACAACAGTTAGAATGTTGGTGACACGATCATGATTCTCGGTGCCTTTATGGCTAATTTCTGCGACTCATTCGCAGTGTGGATCTTTTCAACCACACGGACCTCCTCTAGCACTGCATTCGGGGCGGCTCTTCCTTCACAGTGCTCGTCGGAGGAGATGAGCGAGGAGCGGAGAAGGAGAGGAAGTCGAGCGCTGCCCGAGAGAGGACAAGCACCTGCAATCACTTGGTTTGGTAACATTTCTTCGAGAGATTTTAATTAATTCGCCGAATTCGAGTGTGCGATAGCAAGTTTTACTAGTTTGAGGGGATTTATATTCATTTAAGCGCTATAATATTATAATCCCCATTCCTAAAAAAATACTAATTCAACTGACAATGAACCAACCAGTCGATTGTTCACCAGAGTGATCTAATTTGTACATTTCCCGAAGAGACAAACGGTAGGAACAAATTCGCTCCCCAACATTTTTTCTAATTGCAAACCCAGAAAAAATAAAGGGGCGTGTCTAAATTCTTGAAAGAACCTCTAGCGCGCCCAATTCAAAAATTGTTGAAACAACCTCTAGAGATACGTCACAGTCAAACCTTTCACATGCCAGCAAAGTAAGAAATGCACGAAGGGGAAACCAGGGGCAATTTCCAGACGCGTACCAAATCGTTTACTTGCAAACCCAGAAAATACAAGCAGGGGGCGGAGCAGTGCTAAATTCTAGCGCCCAATTCAAAATTGTTGAAACAACCTCTAGCGAGACGTCACGGTCACGCTTTTCACTTTCCAGACGCGCCATCATCTAGTACTTCACGCCAAAAAGTAGAAGTAACCCGTCTCGATGCACTAATTACCAGCAACGATAAAATCTAATGCCTAATGCAAAATTGCGAAAGGTTATTTCAACAATTGTGGGGTCCACAGCCAACACGGGGGCGTGCGAACTTGCGAATTTAAGACGCGTCGCGGTCGCGTCGCGCTTTGGGATTTGTTTTTTAAGACTTTTTTATATACAATTTTAGAAATACACTTGGGTTGTCGAGCGCACCGGTTTTTATGAAATCAATCTCGATTAGAACGAAAAGAATTATTGAACGCGTATAACAAGGTCAAACAAATTGTACAATGTGTCAAACTTATTACTGATAATTTTGAGACTACGCATCTATTGAAAGAAATAAAGCACTTCGAGAGTTC
>LS586313.1:263076-276289 GCA_900490775.1 Pristionchus maxplancki
AAAATAATTTCAAATAATCCCTGCGACTTCTGAGGGGTTAACACATCGTGGGATTACGCTATATTTTCCGTAAAATACTCATTTTAAAGAGCTCAACGAGATCTACCACATATCCTAAAATTGGGAGGTATTTTACCTATGCTTTTGAGTTATTCGCATTGGAGTATAGCACCGTTCAAAAGCACTTTCTTGACTTCTAGCCGGCGTAGATCGATAGTGCTCGAAAAAGTAGCAGGGGCCACTCCTAGAATATTTTTCCTCAGAGATGCCTCTGAGCCGAGATAAATGCGCTCAAAGTTGGGTATCCAGGTGACTGACCCGGTGCCAGGAGCCCCAGAATGATCTCAGCCAGATGAGACTTCGGGGACTGCTAGGGCATGCCTAGAGGGGACCAAAACTGATGAAAACAGGTTTCACGATTTTGGCCCCATTCCCATCCACCGCTCGAATTTATCGTGACAGGCGTGATATCACCCGAGGAGAGCGGAAAGTACTTATTTTATTTTAAAATTAATAAATAATTAATTCGAGGCATTCGTTCGCGAGCGGATGGACGGCGCGCCCACACTGCTCGACCCGATCAACGATATGAAAGTGAGGCACGAGGCGCTCGAGGTAAATCATTTGTTAGTAAAACATTAAAAAAAATGCGGTAAAACGCGTAAAAATATGAAAATATATGCTGTAAAATGTATAAGTAAGTAATGGGACGTCGTCTGGCCCGCATCGGGTAGGGCGGCACGAGGAGGAGAGCCAAGCGTGCCAAGTAAGTGAGGATGGAGCGAGGTAGGACATTTCTTTTTCAGGAAGCCCTCTCGAAGATGCGGTCCTTCCAACGGGAGATGCAGGTGCATCCATTGGAGACGATGAGGAGAGGCTCAAGGGAGGAGAGGGAGCGATTCGTTGATATGAGGAAGGAGTACGAGGAGAGGGTAGGGGCATTTAATATTTACGGAATTGCCTGACCTTGATTCGCGACTGCCCATTTCGAATTATACAAAAACTTGAATGATCAATGTTTGTCTATTCCATTACCTAGTGATGACGCAATTTTTGATTTCTGTTACCTAGTGATGACGCAATTTTTGATTTCTGTTGCCTAGTGATCACGCAATTTTTGATTTCCATTACCTAGTGATGACGCAATTTTTGATTTCTGTTACCTAATGATGACGCAATAATTTTTGATTTCCATTACCTAGTGATAACGCAATTTTTGATTTCTGTTACCTAGTGATGACGCAATTTTTGATTTCTGTTGCCTAGTGATCACGCAATTTTTGATTTCCATTACCTAGTGATTACGCAATTTTTGATTTCTGTTACCTAGTGATGACGCAATTTTTCATTTCCATTACCTAGTGATGACGCAATTTTTCATTTCCATTACCTAGTGATGACGCAATTTTTCATTTCTGTTACCTAGTGATGACGCATTTTTTGATTTCTGTTACCTAGTGATGACGCAATTGAGGCGGCCGCAGAGCAGGAGCTGAAGCAGCTGCGACACGAGCTGAGGAAGAAGAAGGCGGACATCCGCACGGGCACAGAGCTGTTCCGGAGAA
The DNA here is from genome assembly GCA_900490775.1 of Pristionchus maxplancki. NCBI lineage: Eukaryota > Metazoa > Nematoda > Chromadorea > Rhabditida > Neodiplogasteridae > Pristionchus > Pristionchus maxplancki. The sequence continues at coordinate 264,642 of LS586313.1, forward strand.
AGGTGAGAGGATGGGGGAGCGGATGAGAGGGGGGGGGAGGGCGAAAAAGGGGGGATAACCAAGGACCACACAGGTCTAGGATAACCTAGTATAGGAGGTGTGTGTGTGTTCCCAATCTATGACGAGCCAGGAGGTAGTAGGTTTTGTATTTGGCGCAGTTGTGAAACCGTGAACATAGGTTTTTTTAAAAGTCCGGTTAATACTTTTGGGTAGGAAGGCAACGACGAAGAATTGACAATTATAAGACGCTTTGTATTAGTAACAAGTGTGAAGCACGAACCGTCAGTGAAATAAAATCGAATTGTCAATAAATTCAAATTCGCAGGAAGTCCTGCTCAAGCTCGGCTACATCGACGATGACGACTGTCTGAAGAAGAAGGTGCGGTTCCATTTATATTTTGTTGTTGGCACGTTCGTTTCAAATTGCGATTATTAAAACGCTAAAACGTCTTGTCGTCTTTCAGTCTCACGTGCAATACAAAGGTTTGCAAAAGCCTCTCGGACCAGTTTCGATTTTTTCGCTTTTCCATGTAATCATTGCTGTCCGCCGTTTTCCTTGAGGAACTTCAAGGCGGCAGGAACCCGATCAGTTTGTGTTTTTTCCCGAAAAATTGAGATGTGACCCGTTAGTCTTTTGACAGAATCATTGAAAAATACCCTAAAACAGGGGGTGACCGTAGCACCGCAGCAAATTTCTGTCCCGGAGACCCGTGCAGTTATGAGAAAAATATTCCAAGGAGCTCCCTGAGCCAGGTATGCATGTAATGAAAAATCAATCAAATAGACCCATGGTGAGAGAGCGCGCAAAAATGAGAGAGTCGGTCCATTTTTTCTGCAAAATAAGTAATTTTCCCACAGGGTCGCATCGCGTCGTGCATCGCGACGGGAGATGAGCTGCTGCTCACCGAGCTGCTCGTCAGTGGCGAGCTGGAGAAGGTCGGCGCCGATGGAGATGTGAGTTGTAGTTTGTAGTAGACGTGGTAGTGCTATAAAGGTTGTAGTTTGATATTTGACGCTTAGAGCATGAGCATGGTTGTTTTACGCACCCTTTTCCCAAAAAAACAAGCTAGACACACTCTAATAAGAGCTGTCAGGGGATTCAATGAACGATCTCCCTTCTTTGAATGCACTGCTGGATGAAAAAATGTAGTCTGATCTCTGTACTTTGTAGTTTGTAGTCTGATCCCTCCTCCCATTCCAGCTCGCCGCCCTCCTCTCCTGCTTCGTGTGCGACGAGAGTAGCGGCACGAAGATGAGAAGCGACCTGACGGAGCTGCACAAGCTGGTCCAGGTAATTGGTCTTTGATCTTTGAGCTTTGTAGTTTGTAGTGGCTCATTGTAGTGTTTGGCCAAGGGCCTGGTGGAGCATCACGGACATATCATTACATATCATTTTTTTACTGGTCATTTTAGAACTCTTTTTATTTCGATCTCAGGAAGTGTTTACTAGATATTTTTGGACCCTGTTGAGTCATGACCAGTTCTAAAATGATACACCCCTAACAAATGAGAGGGACTTAACATGTGTGACCATTTCTGGAGAGGGATTCGGACTATCAGGTGGTTCTGGAAGCTAAATAAGAGTTTGAAATGAAAAAAAGAGGAAATGTTTCAGAAATTCGCGCGCAAGATCGCCACCCATGTGAACAGAACGGGCCAGGAGCTGGTGGAGGGCGAGTGAGTCTTTATTTAATTTAATGCTTGTTTAAATTTATTTGTTATTGCAAATAGCGGTCATATTCCTTCATGAATTGCTGAATCGCTTATCTCGGTTATCTGAAAAACTAGCCTAGCTGGAAATCACCTGGGAGAATGTACCGTGTAGAAGTTGTTGTTGTTATTGTTATGATTGATTGTTGTTGTTGTTATTATTATTCTAATTGCAGATACATGGATCAGTTCAAATCGTCGATGATGGAGGTGACGCGGCAGTGGATTAAGGGCGTCGGATTCGCGCAGTTGCTCAAGGGCACGGATCTGTATGAGGGTGAATGTTGTAAATTAATAATAATATGCATCATGTACGCTGTTAGACTACGGTGCGTACAACTTGTTGAACTGGCTGCTCAAAATGTATACAGTTGGTGGTGGATTGAAGCTTCAATGAGCAGATAAGGGCTAAGTCATGTGAGAGCTGTTGTTTCCTTGGGATGCTTATGCAGTGACAACTATTGCTATTCAGGTTCGATCATCCGCTCCCTCCGCCGTCTCGAGGAGCTGCTCAAGGAGATGTCCGCTGCGGCTGCGGAGGCCGGCAATCCGGACCTGCAGGTACTATTTGCCGGCTCCCATATTGAGTGACGGCTCCTGTAGGAAATTGGCTACTTTGGACGATGTTGCTTACTTCCCGGCTCTTATTAGAGTGACGGCTCATGTAGAAAATTCACTAATCTGCAAATTGTGTGTCTATTTCCCGGTCGCGGTACAATCAATATTTTGCAGTACCGCTTTGACACCATTCGCACGACGATCAGGCGCGATATCGTCTTCTCGTCGAGTTTGTATCTGTAAATCGATAATCGGCGGAGTACGGTACCGAAGCAATGAGGGTATCTTCACCGTTTCATTCCATTCTTACGATTACGGTTTTGTGTTGTTCTGTTAATTATCTGAAAGATCTCCCGAGTAAACATAATCTATTTGTAAAGTATCGGATAGAAGTCTCTGCTATGGATCATGTATCTGTATCGGATAAAAATGTATTTAATAGTTGTGGTTTTCTGTGTTTGCACTTTAACAAAACATTTTGAATGGCTACTGCTTGATTCACATTATTGTTCACTATTCGGTGAGATCTTTTTATGTCCTTACCAAGGGTGTCCTTAGGGCAACGGTGGAGAATTTGATATTTATTTGCTCTGCTCTTCACATGTTGAAAAGGTGCTCCAGATTACCGAAATTCCCGATCTATCGATTCAGTTTTCCTACCGTACCTCACTACACCTCGTCCCTTCTCTCGCTGTCGTCGACAGAACGAAATCAATCAATTTCATTGTCCGAATCTGCTACGTGCAATAGTAGAAAGAACAAAGCGAATTTGAATGAATAATTGGGAATGTAACTCAATTATCATCTTTTCTCTTTTTTCTCTCTTTCCCTCACTCCTCCTCCTCCTCCCCTCATTCCCTTCTCACACCCTAGTCTCCGGCGGCCGATGGCTCACCACTTCATGAACCCCGGTATTCGGTTCCGTCCGTTGAATACCCACGACGCCATCGATCCGAACCACCACCCGGCCATCGGCGCCATGCTGGCCGATCCGGTTATCAGTCCGGGAAGAAGAGATTTGCTGCTCCAACTCGATGCGCAGGCCGGGTACTGTATGCTACCGTACCCCTTCACACTTGTCTTTGCAGGTCGGTGCACTATCTGGAGCACAGATTGGTGAGCACTGCGTACCACATCCTTCACTCTCGCGCACTCTCACCGATCAGACAGAGAGGCGAGAGAGCGTGCGCAAGGAAGAGCATCATTTCCTAGTCCTAGCATATCCTACCGTATCCTTCTGCAGATGCTGCTACAGTCGCATTCTCCGCACTCGTCATCCGAACACCGGGCAGGAATTGCGATCGATCATTGGCTGGTTGGGCAGCACCCTGGATGGGCTGACGACATGCGACTACTCCTCGGCGACGGAAGGTACACCGTACTCTCGCTTGCTACCGTATCCACACCACATCTTTGCAGTGCGATCGCTGATCTGGATCGGATGGTGGTGAGCACTACCGTACCCCGCCGTACCCTACCATATCCTACCGTACCCTACTGTACCCTACCGTATTCTACCGTACCCTACCGTACCCCAGTGTACCCTACTGTACCCTACCGTATTCTACCGTACCCTACTGTATCCTACCGTATTCTACCGTACCCTACTGCATTCTACCGTACCCTACCGTACCCTAGTGTACCCTACCGTATTCTACCGTACCATACCGTACACAAGAGTACCCTACTGTACCCTACCGTACCCTACCGTACCCTAGTGTACCCTACCGTATTCTACCGTACCATACCGTACACAAGAGTACCCTACTGTACCCTACCGTACCCTAGTGTACCCTAGTGTACCCTACCGTATTCTACCGTACCCTACTGTACCCTACCGTATTCTAGCGTACCCTACCATATTCTTCCATACCCTACTGTACCCCACCGTATCCTTTGGAACCGGGTGGTATGCATTTCAGATCTGGCAGCGTGCTCATGGCACGATTGTGCAGTGCTCGAGCCTTACCTGGACATTCCGCGATGTTCATGGCAACGTTGTTCATACGAGAAGGATGATGCTGCCGCTGGCGAGGGAGATCGATGTAAGTGGCTACCAGATTGGTCGTGCTCTCTCGCCTTCTCTCATGGCTCGTTTATCATCGCCGCTCCAGAGGGGTCCGAATGACTGAATTAGGCGGTCGGGAGAGGTGAAATGAGGGGTGAAACGACGCTCTAGAGGGGCCTGGAGACCGAGTCAGAGGAGATAGGCCAATTTTGACCCCTTCATCTCCCTCACCTCTCCTAATTCTCTACATTCGTCGTCGCCAGATTCCTCTGACTCGGTCTCCAGACCCAAGCCCCCCCCCCTATCCCAGTCATTCTGGCCTCTCACGTAGAGGTAGCGGCGACGATAAACGCACCATGACACGCGAGAGAGCACGAGAAATGAGGAGTGTCGTTGAACAGCTGCTATCGTATATTTTTACAGTAATCCACCCATGTTTCAGGCTCGTCACTGGCTGGAAATGCGCGGATGCCGGGAGATCCGGAGACTCACTCGAGATGAGCTGCTCACGGAGTGTCTGCTGGTTCGTGCCAATTTAGAACTGGTCATTTTAGAATTCTACAGGGATCAAAAACAAAATGTTGTAAAAGACTTCCTGAGATCGAAATAACAAGAGTTCTAAAATGACCAGTTGTAAAATGATACACCCCCTTACAATTAGGCTTCTTTTAACCACTTGGAGTATACAAAGAAGAGCAGTGGCCAACCAGTGATTCGCTCAAATACAGCCCACTTTTTGCTGTCAACAACTCGCCCATTCAGAGGGCACGACCCCTGCCGGGACTCGTTTTCGATCTTCCACCTGGTGATCTGCTCATCTACAGGGATCAGCTGCTGCCGCCCGTACCTGTAGAGGTAAGCCTCCTGCAATATCGATCGATACCGTACTCCTGCAATATCGATCGATACCGTACTCCTGCAATATCGATCGATACCGTACTCCTGCACTATCGATCTTCGTTCAGATTCGCAATCCATCGCGTCACGAGTACGTCGAGTTTCATGCCTACATCGCTGGCGAGTGCGGCCACGTGCCGGCCGAGAATGTAAGACGACCAGCTATTTACGGCGGATAGCTTCCTTGGTCAAAAATAGAGTTCGAAATATGAGTAACCGTTCTCTTCATTTCTCGTCCGAGTCCTTGGAGTCCAACTGCGCCCCAGCATAAATCGTAGATGACGTCGTCCTTTTCAGCTCTATACGGCGACCCCCAATCGCGGAATCGTCTGTCCGGGCCAGGGATTCCAAGTCAATGTTCTCCCATACCGTCATTACAATCCGGTACGGTATCTACCGATTTCTGTGTAACTACGGTATCGCTAGCATTGCGGCTGTTCCAATCTATGTCGAAGATATTGCTATACTAATAACTATTGCACTCAACTATCCAGACGGAACACTTTCAGAATCGCGGAGATTCGTCCTCGGCTCTTCTGGTGGTCAGATGGACGAGAGCTCTCACGAACAATCCGCCTCTGGCCGCTTACGGACTCTCCTTCCACACCCAACTCGCTCCCGCTGAGGGAATCGAATGGATCCAGGAGAGGGCCTACAACATAATCGAGATGCCGAGACGTGATAGTGTCTGAGCTACTAGGTTCCATGATGAGACTCGTTAAATGAACGACTCTGATAAACGCATTTTGCGACATGTTCTTGCATCGTTTCACATGATTACAGTACACCTACAGTACCTTGAAAGATCAATCGAAAAGTGAAAAGCTTCCGTATTCGTCCTTTCTAATTCTCTCGTTCAATTGAACTGCATAAACCAGTAGCAGTCAGAATGCAACGGATGAGACGATAAAGAAAAAAAAAAGAGAGATTTCCATTTATTCAACATTTGCGAATGGTTGCTAAAATTCTGCACGTATTGTATGATAATTTTTTTCACTGATTGTGAGTTCTATTGAGCAATTGATGGAATGGTCGGAACTCACATTCTCCAATGTTAATACAGTTAGTAAGTCGAACATGCTGATTCCAAATCCGTTTTCAAAAACTACTTCAAAGAGTCATGAGTGAGAAATTTTGACCTACAAAGTTTTACTTCCGAAATTCTCACGCCTGTGGTGAGAGATATCTTCACCTCCTAGAGACTAGGGAGCATGAGCAGCGGTAGTGCAGTGGTATATGGCGGATGTTGGTATCAGGCAGGTGCTGGTTCGACTCCCGGCCGGTGCTATTCTTCTTTTGCTTGTTTCTTCATCGTTGTATTGTGCTTTGCTCATCCACTTGAAGTGTTTCTTGTGTTTTTACGTTGACCTCGTGGGAAAGTGCATGGGAAAAGCTGCCAAATTCCCACGCTCCCGTGGGAATTAGTGACCTATTCCCACGGTTCCTGCTGATGATGCAAGAGCAAGGATGGTAGATGAAGCACAGTCTCCTTCGAAAGTGGTCGCTCTTCTTGCCCTTTTTGGGCTCAAACCCTTCACCTCCCACTCGTGAAGAGCCAAAGTTGGTGGGAGTTTTCGCCCATCTTCTTCGTCAGACTTGCATCTTTACTGCGTCATCCACATCCTCGGATCTCGTGATCCTTCTTGACTCGTGGTCGTCGTTCCGAGACAAGACTGCGATTGACTCTTCCCTTCCCGCCGGCAAATCAGTCGATGTGAGGCAAATCCCCGCTGGAGCCACGGGCATTTGGACGTCTACTTTTTTCGGCCATTCAACACACCGCCCTACCCCACTACACTACCGCTGCTCATCTCTGGTATTGCATTCCTAGTAGGCCACCTAGGAAAATTCCTAGTAGGTGACTGACTAGCAAACTAGTAGGAGCTGTATTAGGTGGCCTACTAGGAGTGAGTGAGATGCTAGGTGGCCTACTAGGAGGAAAGGTCACTTTTATTAGGTTGCCTATTAGGAGAGTTGATTACATCATACTCCTGTTCTTCTTTGCTCAGCTGCTCAGAGGATTGCAATTATACATCATTTATCAACCAAAAAAGAAATGAGACGATGTAATAACACTCACGAAATCTAATAAAGGGAATAACGTGGCTATCAATAACTTACAATTATGAAGATCCTAGTGCACAACAAATTAAACAAACGGATAGACGTATTCTTCAAATATCATCCACTCCGTTTCGAATCGTAGTACGTCTGGTCTTCGTCTCTGCTTAAACCGTCTCGTTACGTCGGCGGCAGTCAAAGACTCGCTGAATAAAATTGTCGATAAACTATTGGTACGCGATTAAATCATTGAAATTGAAATTGCGCGACCAGAGATGAGCCAGAGAATACCAGAGATGAGCCCTCGTCTCTAGGAGGGGAAGATATCTCTCACCACAGGCGTGAAAATTTCGGAAGTTTACGTTGGTAGGTCAAAATTTCTCACTCATGGCTCTTTGAAGCAGATTTTGCAGACGGATTTGGAACCAGCATATTCGACTTAGGAAACTGTAAAAATTCAAGGGCATTGGAGAATGTGAGTTCCGATCATTCTCATGTCAGGCTAATCGTGAAAATACCACCTTTGTCAACTTGTAGATAGAACCAGTCAAGAGACGGGAAAAGTTTGGCTTTGTTCAGATCGCTTTGATACTCGGCAGCAAGAGTGTTCCATCGCGGAGAGATCCATAAGAAAAGAATTCGGAGAATAAATACGGAATTATATTCACCACTTTCATGCACTCTATTGATTCCTGGCCGACTCGGATGATTTTTCGGATAATATCCAATGGTAGGGCAGCTAACCCCATCGCGCTTTGAGACATTCTCTTCACAAATGAGCAGGAATATTGCTTTGAATACATTCAAAAACCGACGCTTATTGGATGCGCGTTTCTTATTACGGTATACGGTAGTGTTAAGGGCGTTCGCGGTGGGACCCCCTATTGACTTCGTCTCCTTTTAATGTGTTTTAAATATTCAAAAAATATTGGATGCTGTTTATTCAGATTATTATAGAATACAAACGGAGAACGGTGATCGAAAAACATGCACGAGAATTTTTTATATAAATTCACTGATTCGCTTATTTTCTCTCAATAGTCAGACGATAAATTTCCTTTCTGTTATCAATTTTCTCCACGTCGAACTCAATTTTGACCCTAGCTTGCCATCCCGGCCACCCTTCCATCCTTCTTATAGAATTGTACCACTCCAGCCCTCTCTCATTTCTAGTTCTGTCGGGATGCCTTGCTTTGATGACCTCGAAGATCACGGTTGGTGCCAGTTGAATTAATTGAAGCGCAAACGCCTCCTCTGAATCGATTTGATAAGTGATTGTGTATACAAAGTAGAATTCTAAGTAATCATCTCTTCATTTCACACACTCTCTGACCGACGAGAGAATGTGTAGATAAAACCTAATGCGATGTTGAAAAATGGCAAAAAGATCCGATCTTTGACATCGAGCCTGTTAAAAACATGCAAAGATCCGATCTAAAATTTGAATTCCCTCAATTTCTATTATTCGTTAATAACTCAGCTCTCAATGACGATAGAGACTTGATAATTGGGGAGTATGTTTGAAACGGTAAGATGAAAATATAGTTCAATTTTCAAGTGTCTATCTAGTCTGGGAACCGAGATAATTGTCAAAAACAAAAAATGCGTGAATTCAAATAAAAGATCGGATCTTTGCCCAGGAAAAGATCGGATCTTTGCATAATTTTTTAACAGGCTCGATGTCATAGATCGGATCTTTTTCGGGATTTTTAACGCCACATAAGAGAAGATGACATTTCGAGCTCAACATACTAGGCTGTGGTCTGTCGAACTGCTCAGAAATTATACGAAGAACTTTAATAGGCCGAACTCGAATGATGCTGAGGACACTCTCCCTGTGAAAAAAACATTAAACTCTTTTTTGTCCGTTAACTTACAAGATTCCATCGAGTTCGATAAAACGAAAATTCACAATTCTGATTCCAATTTCGTCAGGAAAAACGGGCATTGCTTTAATAACATCCATTGCAGATTTATCGATACAGAGGACCCAGTCCAGATGCAGCCTTTCAACTTTCGAACATCTTCGAAACAGTTGTCCAATTGTATTGTAGAGGCTTTTTCTATCGTTCAGCGGACCAGAGCAGACTTTGATGTACAGAAAATATTTCAATTTGATACCTTTCAAAGTGATAAATAAGAGCTCACATCAGATTCAACATGCCAGTTCGCGACTCCGAAATAGTTCTTATATTTATCCGAGACACGCATGTTGAGAATGGTAATTCCTAGAGTTCGTAATTAGAGCAATAGTCTGAAAATTATATTGCCTCACTTTTATCAACGCGCCAGTTGAACCAATCAATAGGCGGAAATTTGTTCAAATTCTTGGGATTATTTAGATATTCGAGACAGTGTGAGTGCCAAAGAGGGGATATCTGAATTAAATGGCGAAAATTATTTTAGAATACCAATTTCTCACCAATTTCATGCATTCAATCGATTCCTGGCCGACTCGGATAACTTTCCGGACTATGTCTGTTGGCAGGGAAGTCAGATTTAGGAGTCCATCTTGTAGGGACATTGAAGCTTATTAATTTTAATTAATTATTTAATTAAGTGATTAGGAGACACGCGAGAAATGTAGAACCTTAATTCATTAGATGACGCGACTGGCAGTTTCTTTCGCGCCTGATTTAACTATTCAAAAGTATCAGGGAAGCGGGTGGATCCTGCCTGTTAGTTGGCTATTCTGACAGTATGTTTACAAGGGAACCCCATAAGTGGTCCGATCTCTCGAGACAATCCGTTGTCACAAGTTGAAAGGGACCCCACTGGGGAGTCCAAAACAGCTTTGAACTGATTGGGGATAGGCTTCCTAAGGACCGAAAATCGATTATGAAAATACGGCTATTTTGTGTGGGAAAATCCAAATCCACTCGCGCAGGCTAGTGTTCGAGACAGAGAGCTCCGCAAACATGTCTCCCTTGGCGCAGCTGGTAAGGCACCAGCCTGTCATTTTGAAGGTTGCTGGTTCAAATCCTTTTACCTGAGAAATGTTTTGCTGTATTTTTCAACTATTCATTTTAGTTTTTCACCCCATTTCTATGTTGTTATCCTCTGATTCAGATGGGCGAACAAGAGTGTAAAATCGTGAAGAAATTTTTTCAAACGAAGTGAAACATTGCAACACCTAATACTGTAAACCATCAATATTAGAGGGAAACTAACATGGTGATAGGCAGGGAGTGATTGCAAAAATGAAGAAAAACATTGCTCGGGTAAAAGGATTCGAACCATCAACCTTCAAAATGACAGGCTGGTGCCTTACCAGCTGCGCCAAGGGAGACATGTTTGCGGAGCTCTCTGTCTCGAACACTAGCCTGCGCGAGTGGATTTGGAGTCTCCCACACAAAATAGCCGTATTTTCATAATAGATTTTCGGTCCTTAGGAAGCCTATCCCCAATCAGTTCAAAGCTGTTTTGGACTCCCCAGTGGGGTCCCTTTCAACTTGTGACAACGGATTGTCTCGAGAGATCGGACCACTTATGGGGTTCCCTTGTTAGAGACCGCAGGCTCCGCCCACTTACAGATTACGGTTTTGTGTAGTTTTGTTAATTATCTGAAAAATCTCCCCGAGTAAACATAATTTATTTGTAAAGTATCGGATAGAAGTCTCCGCGATGGATTATTTTTCTGTATCGGATAAAACTGTACTTAATAGCTGTGGTTTTCTGTGTTTTGAACTTGAACAACATATTTTGAATGGCTACTACACAATTCACATTATTATTCACTATTCGGTGAGATCTTTTTATGTCCTTAGGTCAACGGTAGAGTATTTGATATTGTTTTGCACTGCTGTTCACATGTTGAAAGGGTGCTCCATTCGGAGCTGATTATCGTATTTCCCGATCGATCGATTCTATTTTCCTACCGTACCTCACTACACCTCGTCCCTTGTTTCGCTATTATCGACAGTTTTCAGAACGAAATCAATCAATTTCATTGTCCGAATCTGCTACGTGCAATAGCAGAAAGAGTAAAGCGAATTTGAATTAATAATTGGAAATGCAACTCAATTATCCTCTTTTCTCCTATTATCACTTCTCTCGTTATCACTCCATACGTGATAACCTGCGTTTGTCTCGTTGAGGTATCGGCTTTATCTGGGGAAGAAGCAATGCGTACAATGGTGATGGTACAATGGCGCTACGCGCCAAACCACATGATAATGTAGTGAAAGACGAAGGCCTATGGCACAGTGAGAGGGCAAAAAAAAATTGAAAAGGCGATGGAAACGAAAGACTATGGAACAGCTAAGGAACAGTAAAAACAAACTAGGCAAACAGAAAAGGAGCGAAAGGGAAAAGTGAACGTGTGAGGGAAGAACGAAAGGAAGGTAAGCGAAATCTATAAGGTGAGGGCACCTCCTTGGGATTCTACCGTATCCTCCAGGTAGGGGGCGAGACC
>LS586315.1:6639-17971 GCA_900490775.1 Pristionchus maxplancki
CTCTCTCTCTCTCTCTCTCTCTCTCTCTCTCTCGACCACACAACCATCCGAGTCTTCTGCGTGTTCTCTACTCTCTGTAGTCGTGTTTCCCTGCTCAATCTAATGGGTGCATGCATTCCGAGAGAAATATCCAGCCTACGGATTTGAAGAGTTTGTGCATTAGGAGTAATCGGATGAGAGAATCTTCGTGGAATGGGTAAACATCTTGTAGGATAATCGTACAAGATGTTTACTCAAATATAAATCATTGCAGGGAAGGACTGAAAGTGAGAACTCCCGTGGATAAGAAACTGTTCGATCTGATCGTGGAGAGCACTGTAGAGGGAAAGATGAAGCCGGATATCGAGATATACGAGGTACGTCACTCATTATCAAGAAGGGAAGAGCAGAGTCCATTTCGAAATGACCATTGGAGTGATTCATTCCATCGTGGGGTCATTGTGGGTGCGAGTGTACAAGATGTGTGGCTATCACGTATCCTCTGTTTCCCTGACCCCTTCAGTCTCAATCTTGGCCCGATGCTCATTGTTAGTCTCTTGAGGATAAAAGGGTCCGTTCCGATGAACGAGTGATGGAATCACGAGGGGATATCACGTAGTGTGAAAGAGAAACATCTTACAATTAGACAATAACAAACCACCAATGGATCTCCTTTCAGATCATTCAGTCTCGTATTCCTTCTTCCATTTCTCCTCATGAGTGTATCTTCCTCGATGATAACAAGGAGAACATCAGAGCAGCCGAAGAATTCGGATGGACGACCATTCTGGTTCGTCCATTTATCTTGCACAACTTCTTCCATGGGTTACTGTAGCCCATTCCATTCCTTTTCAGGTTGATCCTCACAATATCGACGAATCGATTCAGGACCTCGAGGGACTTCTCAAGATGAAACTTAGTGATTAGATTTAGTAGACTAGTTTGATATCCCACTCGCCAGCTTTACCCTTCCATTTCATTCCACGATTCGATTTAATTGACGTCATCGCAGGTCTCTCTTCCATCACAAAAGTGTACGATATCAGAAAAGCGAACCAAAAGCGGCACCCTCCCTCTTAGCCCGTAGTTACCATTCCGTGCATTGTCATATCACATTTACTTATTGATTACTCGTATTACTCCGATCTTCCACAGGTCATTCAATTGACACGAAGAGTGCAATGCATAAATGATTCACAATCAAAAGGCACTGAATGGGATAACAACTCGTAAGAAGGATTCATGAAATGTCAGATACTATACTTATAATTAGTATATTACTACAAAACAAGGATGGGGTCAATCAGTGGGAAACATCTTTACATCCCCTCTCACTCTTGAGATGTCTTCGTAGATGCCATCCAGAAGGGAATGAAGAAGAACAGGAAGGGCAAGGGAAGGGACGGAATGACTCGTGAACCACTCTGAATGGATTACATTACAAGTCTTATATTACAATATACTGTTCTTCTAAAGAGTCCCTTCCATTCGTTTTCTCCTTTTCCATGGTCAATCAACTGACTTGTGGTGTCTCATCAATTTGTCCTTCCTCGTGAAATCCTTTCCACATAGTGTGCATTGGAATCTCTGAGTCTTCTCTCGATGGGTTGAATCATGATGGGAGAGGAAGGAGGGAATGGATGGAAGTACTGAGAAGCACAAGGGACACTCCACTCTACAATTATCAATTTGTAGAATTGAAAAATACTATTCATGGCTCTGAAATCAGAGAATTCGTTCATTTAAAAAATCACTTGCTACAATTGCACGGTCAATGTATACAGATCTTGAGAAAAATATTTAAAATTAACACAGAGGAGCTACCACCTCACTCTCATATGTTTCATGGTCTATCAAGACACAGTGTTATTTCCAATGTTCATCCGGTATTTCAAACTCTTCTTCCATTCTGGGATCAGGGAAATTCTCAACCATCAAAACACAGATGAATGCGAAAACATGGCGATATTAATTCTACATTCCCCCCGTTCCTCTGACCTATCATACTCTGTAATAAATGGATTTGAAACTGACTCTTGCGGGTCAGCATGGTTCCTCATTCGATGTCTATCCAGATTGAATTTGCTTCCAGCTGAATAATCACACTTCTCACACGAGTAATCAATCTCCTTCCTCGACCAATCGTGACCCGTCGATCGACCGTGTCTGCAAACGATCACACATCATCATACACGTCATTATAGCACTCCTCCTTCGTTGCTGAGAAACTCCCTCCCCCCTCTCTATCTTTCTTAAATTGCTAAGAAACGGATTGACCCTAGGGAGCAATGAACTCGATGAACTTCCATCACTACAAAATACTCTTCTCGTCGTCTCTCGAGCACGAATCCTTCTAGTCTCTTCTCCCTTCCATCATTGCTCCGTTGATCATACTCGCAATGATCAGTATCCCTTCCCTAATTTGATCGCCTCAATCCGATTTCCATCGTCCGTTCGCAGATAAATCGAGAGATCGACTACATCTCCATCCATTGATGGAAACAAGATGGCACGTGGAATGGAAGAGGAGATTATCCCCCGTTATAGTGTTCCCCTAGATCATGTACAGAATGGGGAAGAGAGGGAAGAGGAAGAGAGAAGAAGAGTAATCCATTGAGTACCCATTCGAGTCGACCCACATCATGTACACTAAGAGGCTAATATGCAAAGTGCACGATGTCTAGACTGGGAATGCTCCTCCTTTGACTCTCTTGAGGATTGAGGACGGATTGGGTAGATCGGCACTATTCGGAATGAGAAGATCAGAGGGACAGAAGGGCCAACAAAACTATGTATGGACTAGAGGAGAACAGGGGGGATAACACTCACTCAACACAACTAAATACCATTTCTCACCTCCAGAGAGTCTTCCTATTTCCAGCAACATAATCACACTCAGAACAATTCCATTCTTTCTTCTTCTCTTCTCCTGACTTATCTTCATCATTTTCATCCCTTTCAACGTGAGAAGACTGCATGTGTGATCTAAACAAACAAAAATATTTTTAAAAAGTCGACATTTATTTTTGATAAGATAATGAATTATTTAGCTGCCAGCAGCTCGGGTATGACGTTCGAGCTGGCAAAGTACTCACAGATAAGAGTCGAATGAGTCGAGGACGATTCCACAGATGACACAGCCAATCAAATCGACTTCCCCTTCTACTCCTCCATCTTCCAATGATAAACGATCACTGCAAAAATTCAATGAAAAAATAGATCAATCTGCAAAATCGCTAGGTAAAAGGTGGGAAGAGCGAGAAATATTTTAAAAAAAAGATAAATCGAACAGTTTAATCCTCTTCTCTTCACTCGCTCCTTCCATCACATCTTCTCCACTATTCATTAATCGTTTCCTATTTTCTTCCTCCGTCCAATTTCGACTAGTCGATGGAACCTACAATCAACCATTCAATTCCATTTAGTTCTTTTTCTCTTACCGTACTATCCTCATAGCCGTTGTCTTTCCAGGAATTGAGTAGTGACATTGTTCCTCCCTCGACTCCCTCCACGTCATCTTCCCGTAATGCATCGGAATAATCATACATCTCTTGAGCTACGTCATATGGAGACGATTCCCTGAAGAAGGAAGATCCATCAATTGAGAGCTACAACGATGTCTTATCACGAGGCTCAATTATTCCATTACATCACTCACATCAACGAGGGATCATAAGATGTCGAAGGAACATCCCACTGACCCATACCATATTCGGCCTAAAAAATAAATTCTTAATTTCAAAACAGATCCCGTGTCCGTGCCATTAAAAATTCATACTCATGTGCATGTGTCTCATGGAGAAATTGATTGAACAGCGAAAACACTCACTGCAATAATTCTCGTCGCTTCTTCAGCCAGAACATCAGAGGGAGAATCGAGAGTGGCACTCATTCTCTACAACAATTAGTTTCTAATTGTATGCCACGTGTTCACTAATTATGATTCATTCTTGTTTTAAAAAAAATGTTTGATCTCCATTAATCATTCTTACCTGCAAAGCAAGACTCAGCTCCTCGACTGCCCTCTCCCTTTGATCTCTCGATCCAAGACTAGAAAAGGATCGATAGAGTTCCTCCAGTTTATCGGAGAACCCGTCCATGATCTACCCGATCGATACTGATAAAAGTGATTCGTCCTCTATCTTCTCATCTCCAAGTATTGTTCTTAGGTGATCTCTGTACACATGCATCAACGAATGCAGATGGAATAGATACAATTTTATTCCCAGAATAAGCAAAAGCACGACACAACCTTCACAGGGATTCGCGAATACAATAAATAAACAAATAAATACTAGCTTTTAATTTATCTCTAGATTTACTATTACAAAATAATGCTCAAGACATGCCACATAGTACAATTGTACATAATTCTTCAAAACGGTTCAATAGATACTTCTCAAAACCTCTTTTATCGCATATCATCTTCATCGTCTCCTTCTTCTCTAGTGGGAACCTTCAGTTTACGTTGGAGACGGAGATACTGCAAACAATATCGATGTTAATTGAAATAGTTAGACTAATTATATCACTGATTTTGGGAACATTTTTCATATCGAGACAAATATTAGAACCGCAATAAAAAGCTTACTTCATTGTCCATACTCCTCAGACTGCCTCTCTTCAATGCATTTTGGAAAGCTGCGTCATTTCCTGCAAAATTAAAATTGGATTAACTACGACTGTTGCATCGCCCGAAAGCAATTGAAAAAACCGTAAAAGTGAAAATATTTGATACACACCAGCTTCGTAACTAGCAATGAGACTTTCACAAGCGGCCGCGTCGTCAGTTGACTGGAATTCAGGACACTCCCTGCAACGAGAATTGTTCCTCGTTGTATGTTAAGTAGTTTCCCTTCCAATCCAATATTAAACAACACTCACTGTACGATTCTACTATATTCACTGGTCGCAGCGACAGAATCCTCCATCGCCAATTTGACGAGAACCATTGAAATGGCCAACTGACCGATGCGAAGTGTCTCTCGCACCTGTCAATAAATAGTTTAGTTACGAATCTTCTCTTACACCCTTTTCACCTCATTATCTCGCTTACCTCCAGATACTTCTCGATCTCTTCCCTAATAGCGGCACATGCCCTTGGGTAATCCTCCAATCGCAGACTGAGTTTCGTGATAGCAGAGAGGAATTCTCCCGCCATCTTTGATCGATCCGATTGTTGTACCAGAGCGAGTCCCTTCTCGTACAACTGGAATGAGGAAAAGGTTACTACGTAATAATTTAATACAATATCCCCAGCAGTGGCAAGTCACGGAAAAATTCAAATAAATATTACGATAGAGTATCTAACTATGATAATATGATACCTTGATAGCCTTCTCTGGTTCCATTTCACTGATCACTTTGGCGGCCTTCTCGACAGTCATCGCTGCCGTGTCCAGACTCCCACTCTCAGCGTAGCCATCCACTGCTGCCTGAAGAGAGCAATTCAGAGACAATCATTTTTTGCTGAGAAACAAAAACCAATCTATAATAGATGTTGATTCATAATGATAAAAAAGGAAATCTTTTAAATACCTCAAATAAGGTGAATGCAGCAGAAGCATCCCCTGCATCTCTCAGTAACATGGCTGCTCCCTCGCGAGCCCTGAGAAGAAAGACATAGATTATTGATCGAGGCCATCATGATAGCAATTGGTGTCTAATCGAGAATTAATTGAGTTCTCACTTTGCAGCGTGGAATCGATTGTTGCACTGTTCATAGTTGGCTGCAGCATCTTGCAGGGCTTTCGCTGCCTTTTGAGGCTGAGACGAATTACGATAGCATACCTGGAAAAGGGAAAAATATACATTGCAGAAAAGTGACCACAAATATTGTCACCATATTAACATGTGTGTATTGTCACCATATTAACATGTAAGTATAAATGAGAGCTTACCGAGGCTCTTTCTAGAGCCGAAGCTGCCCCATCGAAATCAGGCTTGAACTTCATCTTCAACATCGACGTCTTCAGACTGCAATCGATTCGTACAACATCAAATCACACCCATATCTCACAACAAATTTCCATAAATCATTATTTTGTTTCAATAGCCTCCCTCCTCAGTCCACTACTCTCTTTACCCTCACCATTCTGCTGCTTTCCTCTCACACTCCGCAGCCTCAGCCAATCTCGCGGCGTCTCCCATTATCGATCGGTCTGGAATAGAGAAATACTAGAATGCACACCAGACAGAGACTAACACGACGCGACCAATACGAGCAATAATCAATAGGAGATAGGAGAAAACGAATAAAGAAGAAATATAAGAATAAGAGAGGAGAGTGGATAGACAAAGGGGGCAGGAGATCCATGGACTCCGACATCCGAAGGCTCCCGACCTGAAAGAGTGCGAGTGATTAGCTATACATACTACACTCGTTTAGTGAAGGAACCATGCAAAAAAAAGTATGAAGACGATGGAAGAGAGCGGAGAAGAAGGGTAGATGTGAGAGAGGACTGAAATAAGAGGCAAGATGGAAAATAAAAGAACAGACTGTGGAGTGGAGACGGTAGATGATGAATCGAAGAGCAGAGGAATATCGACAGACTTGATTGGTGGAAGACACGAATCGAGTGATCTACTGGCAATGGAGATACCACCAGAGTCATCGACTCATTCAGACACAATGAAAGAAGAAGACACAAAGTAGAAGAGATCTTTTATACGAATGAGACTGGATTGAGTCAGACTCAAAGAGTGAACCAAACTGAATGAAGACAGACCAACTTGCAGAGTAAAAAGTTGAGATAGAGATGAATCAATCAAGTATTCTTCAGACAAATGGAAGTGTCGGGAAATGAGTAAAGTAGAGCAAATTATACAAGATGAAAGAAGAGGGTGAGTATAGAATTGAACTATATAGAGGGGGTAACTTAATATCTCCTCGGGAGACAACAATAATATTTAATCAGATTAGTAGAGTGAGAGATCTAATGAATAAGTCATAAGAGACGAGAGGGAGGTCGAGTAAGAGTCAAGGGTAGTCAGAATAAGAGTAGAGCCATAACCCGATCAAGACCATTCTTGTCACTCGTCTCTAATATGCAGATGACCTTTGATGGGGAGCCCCTCCCGCAGTTCTACGGGCTTGTTCCTCATTGATTACTTTCTCGATCATCTCACGACCAGCTATGATAGCATCCTCCTCTCCTTGCAAACTGAAATACGTACCACTCTTTTCCATTCTATTCACAAAAAAATATAATTTACATTTACGATCACAACGATTAGCTTATATAATTATAAAAAAAGAAAAAAAAATATGAGATAAACTTGCGTGATAAGTCTGTGTCCCTCCGAACACTCCGTAGTCATTCTCTTATGGACCATGACTTTGCATCCAGTATGGGATTGGATCTCATTCAGAGTCTTTGCCTTGGGACCGAGTACAGCACCGATTATCGTGTCGGGAACCTTAAGACAATCCATTTACATTTGTATTGTTTGGAAATAGGTAAGTGACACCCGACCTCCTGATTATATAAATATCACCTCATACTCGACCAGTCCATTCTCCCTCTTCTTCTCAGCCATGACAGTAAGGGCGAATCCTCCAGCATCCGCTCCCTCTCCAGGCACTCGCATCGACTAAAAAGAGACGTTCATTCACAAACAATGCAAAATATCACAAAAAAGTATATATTTCCAGATAGATAGAAAAGTTCAGAAGAGAAATGAAAGGAACATAGAGAAGGGGAGATGAAAGGAAGAAGGGAAATCATGAGGGAGGTGACAAAATGATTGAGGAAATAGCTTCTGGAAGTGAGGAATTGAAATGGAAAAAGGAATAAAACAATTGCACCTTTGACAATGTTGATGATGAATGATGAAGAAGTAGTGAACGATACGAGATGAAGGAGGCAACAACGGAGGAATTGTAGCATCGGATGGATAGGATGGACATCCTCCATATTCAATCAATAAATCCAATCTGATCCATGATTAGTCAATGACACAATCTGTCCATGAGGAGAAACAATCGATTTCAAATCGACTGGGGTTAGATTCGACTCAATTCAAAAAAATGTTCCGAGACTTGAAAAAAGGAAATCAAAAGGTTGAGACGAACGGCTCACAATTTCAATAACCGAAGGGAGTCATAATGATGTGTGAATGAGAAGGATAAGAACAAATGACTCCCAAGTCTTTATTATGGATAGAAGGAGGAGAACATGGAACGTCTACATTGGAAATGGATGAGAAATGAAGTCAACTAGAAAAGCGCTGACCATCAAATGAGAACCTCTAAAGCTCAGAGTTGAAGAGGATCACAATTGGAATCTCAAAATGTGCAAATAGGAGCGCGCAATTATCATTTGATAGTCAAAATACGCAAGTCTCAAGTAAAAATAGAATGAATAGGTCAGAACATGGAACTTCACAATCAGCCGCTGCTTCGCATAGATAACATGAATGAATCAATGTTAGTTGGAGGGAAACGTGAGAAGGGAAGGAAGTGCAAGGCGATAGCCACAAGTAGGAATCAACAATAAATAGGAAGGGGGTAAGGGATGGCTTAACGGGGAGTAATGTACACTCTCTGCTGTGGTTGTCCCTGGTACTGCACATTCTGGGGAGGGTACATTCCCTGTTGCTGACCCCCGAAGGGAGCCCCGCCCTGTTGCACATTTCCACCTACGCTACCGTACTGAGCGGGCACTTGGCCGTAACCCGCAGAGCCAGAATTGTAAGACTGCGGATTAGGCGCCTGCTGCTGCTGATAAAAGGCGCCGTTCTGTGGGGTAGGATTGGGAGGAGATTGAAAGGGAGGAGCAGATTGAGATTGTAGTTGAGATGGGGGAGGACCAGCTCGTACCTCGTTGCCAGCATTGAATGACTGGTCTGCTCCTCCATACGATGGAGCATTTCCTCCTCCACCTCCTCCTGACTCGCCCTGTCTCATCTGAGCCATCGCTGCTACTCCCAGACCGAGACCGAGACCCATGATGTTGTACTTCGCGAGTACCTGAGAGATCGAGGATTCATCACGAAGATACAACTATTTTTCCAAAAATTCATTGAATAATATATGGCAGTACCTGCATAGCCTGCATAACTTCGGCGACTGAAGCCTCATTGAAGCCAGAGGTTCTCAGTGTGGCCTGGAGGGAATCGAGGAAGGAGAGAAGCTCATTGTTGCCGACTCCTTGCATGGGATTGTATCGGAAGTTGTTTCCTCCACTTCCACTTCCACTTCCTCCTCCTCCACCCCCGCTTCCTCCCTGAGACCATCCAGCACCTCCATTCGAGTAGCCACCAGAACCAGAGTCGTAGTTTCTGCCTTCGTTGCGAGAACCGAACTGAAGAACACAATTAATTATTCACCGACAAGTGAACTATTTCTCAACATATAAGTAATAAACACGTACCGAATCGTTTCCTCCGAAGTCCTTCTCGTGGGAAGTGGCGTGCTGGGGATCAGCGGCCACCTTCTCGAGTACTTTCTGTACCGCCCTCATGAGCATCTGCATGTCATCGTGTGCGACAGTGATGACTCGCTCAACGGAAGTCTTCGCCTCGGGAGTACCCGCCTTGGGAAACACCTACAATCAAATCATCAATATTCATTTTGAAGTCAATCGGATTCTCCGAAATATAGATGAACGACCTCTCCAATGTTTGGCTGTACCCACGCGAACGGGAACCATTTCAATAGAATCGAACTAACGAAAACTTACCACATAAACAACAGAAAGTACAAAGTAAGTGCTGAAAGAAACCTGAATCTGGCAGTTGGTGGCCTCACGAATCTCCTTGATCGATGCTCCACTCTTTCCGATGACCATTCCAGCCGAGGTATTGGGCATCAGTAGTTTCATCTCCTTGTTTCTGGGAACTCCCTTGTGGTCGAAACTGTCTCCAGGGGCATTGGGATCCACCTTATCTCTAATCTTCTCTGCGATAGCCTCCATCACCATCATGGCAGAAGTGATCTTCCCCTTCACCATGCAGATACGCTCGTTCGTTCCTGCAATTCAATCAATTAGGATGAACAGATTTTTATTGCTGTCTTCTCTAAAAATGGAATACAAAAAAATACATATTATTAATGTTACTCACCATGGTACACCTCCTGATTCTTGCTCATCTGAACACGACAGTTGCTTTCATTCTTGAGATTGCGCATCGTCTCTCCTCCCTTACCGATCAGAGCACCGACGGCAGCGGTCGGGATGAGAACCTTCACTTGCACCGAGTCTGAAAGGAATAACTAAATGAATACAAATAAAAAATAAAGAACTTTTTTTTGCAAAGGTAACTAACCATCTCCATCAATGTGAGCTCTCTTGGAGGCTGGGCCTCCGGCATTGTCTTGAGCACGCTTAGTTCCAGCAGCAGCCTGATAAGAATTCTATAAAACATCATGCCAATGTTTCTTGTATAATTGAAAAAAGAGCTATCAAAACACATTCAATATATCATGGATTTTATGACCTCTGAGTTCAGCAACCAAACTCAGTGCTGAAAAACATATGTTCACCAATATCATTCACACAAAAATATAACGACCAGTACACAGCTACAAAGAGAACAAGCAGAGGAGAGCAAGATATACCTGAATTATGGCGAGGGGGTTGGAATCATCGACAGTTTCGTCGATCTTGTGGTCGGGTGAAAACTTTTCCTCTGCCATCTTTAAATAGAAACAATGAAAATAGAAGCTAACAGCTCGTCAAAATACGATGAAAAGGCAAAAACAAGCAACGCGGCAAGGAACGCGAACGGCCTCCCTAAAATCGAATCCT
Source organism: Pristionchus maxplancki (assembly GCA_900490775.1). Lineage (NCBI taxonomy): Eukaryota > Metazoa > Nematoda > Chromadorea > Rhabditida > Neodiplogasteridae > Pristionchus > Pristionchus maxplancki. Next base: position 17,370 of record LS586315.1, read on the forward strand.
GTCCGCACATCATACTAAGCCCGCGAAATATGAACGCAATTTATCTACAGTATGCATGCTTGCTATGGCTATGATAGTCAAAGAAAAATAAACCAACCGACGATAATACAATCAAATTGGTAATCCTCATAATTCATTAAAATTAGGTCAATCAATAATCTTTTTTAAAAAATAATATTTCAAAAAATTTTGTTAATTTAAAAATCGGTGAAAAGTAACAACGCCTATCTGTCAGCAGTGTAAAACTCGAAATAGAGAATAGATACATTTTTTTAAAACCTACTCGCTTCGGAATCAAAATACTAAATTGCCCGCCTTCTGAAATCAGTTCATTGAAAAGGAATTGGGATGACATTATTGAAGAATCTACTCGTATTTTTGCGATTTTTTTAGCCTAGAAATTAGAGCCTGATCGTCTCTTCGGTTCAGGCAAATGTTGAACCACAACTAGCTGAGAAGCCGAAAGATCCCATGGAATATTATTAACTTATGCATGCATACGCCTTTTTCCCAAAAGGTTGAAAATGTACAGCAGCAATTCACGACTATCTTCGGCGCGAGTGAACGAGCACTAAACTTTCTGCACTGCGGATAGTAGCGTT
>LS586319.1:58840-70840 GCA_900490775.1 Pristionchus maxplancki
GAAGATCATAGCACGAGCCACGCGGACAGTCGAACAAGGGGGCTTAGCTCAGTGGTTAGAGCAGCCGATCCATGGACGGAAGGTCGTTGGTTCAATTCCTCCAGCCTCCATTAGTCTTTTGACACTCCTCTGACATCTTACACGAATTCCACCCTTGCCATAAATTTTGCCAAGATTGTTCTAGCCATAGGTAAAATGACCCTTCGCCGGCGAATAAATCTCGTCGGCAAAAACTGCCAAAAAGTCATTGACCACGTCGGCAAAGCTCAAAATTTCGAAAGTTTTTGTTTTTGAAATTTTTGAAATATCGAAAGAGAATCGAATTGCGATCTCGCGAACCATTGGTATAAATCATTGTTGAAACACACCATGGCTTTTGGCATCTTGCTAAACACTGTAAATGAACATTTGGAAAAAAACGAAATTCATTAATTCTTCACTTCGCAACTTTGGGGGATCATATCTCCGCTCACAGGTGAGCGAGAGTTCTGATTTTTGGACTATAATTAAATAAAAGTAGATCAAAAAAGGTGGAGTCGGTTCGGAACCTCTCGCCAATCTCTCGCCAATCTCTCGCCAATCTCTCGCCAATCTCTCGCCAATCTAGGTTTTGTTAAATTTATCTTCCATTCCTGCATGTAATTTCTCAAAATTTAGATTGGCGAGAGGTCCGGGACCGACTTCATCTTTATAGCTCTACTTTAATCTGACTATAGTCCTAAAATCAGACCTCTCACCTGTGAGCTGAGAAATAGCCACTTGAAGTTGCGAAATGCGAAAATTTCGATATTGGTATTTGACAGATGTGACAAAAACGGTGTTTTTTTCAAGTTTTAAAATTCTCAAAGCCTTAAAAATAGGATAGACCAAGTCGGCAAAAAGCTCGCGGAAAACTCATTTACCTATGGTTCTAGCGGAGGATCTGACGGGGTTACTGTAGGTTACGGTAGAGTACGACATAAAAAAAATTCCTGGGTCACTGTAGTTATCACTGAGGCATGGAGCTTGCAAGGGAACCGCATAACCTTGTTATGAAATTGGGCTAAAAATTAGCTCAATTTGAAAAAGTGAATCGAGTCACCTTTTGATGCTCTTTCGAATGATATATACCACAAAGCCCAATTTCATAACAATGTTATGCGATTCCCTTGTTAGGTTTTAATTAAAATACAGTCATAGCCATACTCCTCACTTTTCACATAAGCCTTGAAGTAGCGCCGGAAAAAATTGACCCGCTTTGTTTTTTTCGATATAAAAAAATTGACCCGCTATAACTTTTTTTTTAAAAACCAGATCATGTATAGCTAATTTTTCGAGTGGTTATAGCTAAACCATCTGGGAATACAGCCATGATGTTTCGGTGTTATGAAATGATTATTCCTCAGTGATGACTCAATCAAACGGCACTTTTTTTGATAAATTCTGCTGCTAGGGTGAATGTTGCATTGCTTACAAAAACTTCTGAATTTAAAGATCTTAGTATTGACTACTCTCAAAAAATTTCAAGTTGCTGCTATTTTTTTTTCGGCTGCTGCGCTGTACTGCAATTTATAGGCAGCAAACTCGTATCTTAGCTCTCAGGCGTGCTAGAGACTTGTCCAAAGCGTCAAAATTATCCTTACAGTGACACCAACAGTCCTGAAAGTTCGGCGTTGATCCGTCGACATTTGATTTTTGATTAAATAAAAAGTTTCACATGAGCCAAGTTTGAAAGCTTACCATTCCGAAGGTGATTTTTAAAAGGCCCGTTTCTTGTGTAAGTACGACTCAAAACCATCCTAGAATGGATTCCAAACTTTTGGTTTTCTTTCTTTTTTAAGCCCCCTCCCCTCACCTACCCTCATCAGTGGACGTAAAAATTGTATCCTATTCTGAAATAAATGTTCATAGGAGTAATTTTTATGCAGATCCCAAAAACGAACTTTAGAGAATTGAATTTTATCTGACAATGAGTGATCACTCTAGTCTTAGCCGAGTAGGCTCAAGGTACAATTTCATTAGAGATAGCAACGGTTAATGCACAGACCGGGAGTCGAACCCGGGGCTTCCGCTTACCGGGCAGGAGTTCTACCACTGAACTACCTGTGCACCTGTGCTATCTGCTTCCTGTGTGAATGATACTTTCAATTGGAGTCATATTGATCCTTTGCAACGCGGATACACCGTATCACTGCGCACCGGGGTAACAACGTTACTAACACCAGTTTTAACCTTTGCTATCTGTAATGAAATTGTACCTTGAGCCTACTCGGCTATGACTAGAGTAATCACTCAGATCAAATTCAGTTCTGATCAGTTCCATCAATCCGACGCGTTAAAACTGGTGTTAGTAACGTTGTTACCCCGATGCGCAGTGATACGGTGTATCCGCGTTGCGAAGGATCAATATGACTCCAATTGAGAGTATCATTCACACAGGAAGCAGATAGCACAGGTGCACAGGTAGTTCAGTGGTAGAACTCCTGCCCGGTAAGCGGAAGCCCCGGGTTCGACTTCCGGTCTGTGCATTAACCTTTGCTATCTCTAATGAAACTTTAGAGAATGAACTTTTTTGGAATCTCTAACCCCATTAGACGGGGGAGGGGAGTGAGAGTGAGGGTGTGACAAGTTTCAGCATCTCCTTTCAGCCTGAACACTACTCACAATACTTGGGGTTAGGGAAATTAGTGGCACGCAATTAGCGGTATTGCACGCTTTATCCGATTTCAGGTTAAACCCAACCAGGACGAAAAGCGTTTAAAATTGCGCGCTTTTGTCAGACCGACCAAACGCAAACGGTGATTGGTCCAAAATGAAAGTGGGCGGAGTCAGTCAGCGAAAACGCATCGTTTTTGATTGTGAGGACCCTGATCTACATCATTATTCGTGCCATTATTCCATAATTGGTCTGCGTTCCTTCCCACTGCGCGCAATTTATAATCAAAGAACATGGAGAAGGGTGCTTTAAACCAGGAATGGTTTGTATATTTTCAGAGATGAAGATATCCGGAAAATAGATACTTCGATGATACATGAGTGCATAGAGGGCATGAATGAGAGATGGAGAGAGGCGGACACAGCATTCCTCAATGTGAGTATTAAAACAATTTTGACACGAAATACTAGTAAAATTGGAAGAGGCACACTGCATGAAGGACAAAGGTACATAGGTGTTGTGTTGCATATAAATAGGAACCGCAGCGTCATAATTGGGAACTCATCTTGTGTGTACGTTCTATTCTAACCTACGCAATCGCATGCGCTGAATCACACTGTAAAAGACCCGAAAAATAGCAAAAATTAACAAATGTATGTTAATTTGGCAAAATTGCAAAATTCGCATCTCCACTGTACTATTTTCGCTCGAGTTAGAGAGTGTTTTTGAATCACTTTTCTAGAATCACTTTTGTTTGTTTATTATATATATAAATCCGAAAATCGAAACTTTTTTTCGGGTTTTTGGTTTATTTTATATATATATATATATATTTTTTTTGAATTGGAGCTTTCCTAGTTGGCAAGCAAGCTCCGCCAGCGGCGCTTGGTTGCCAACTCGGAAAGTTCCATTTTTTATTTCCCTTTCAGCTCCATGAGGTCAGGATGCGCCCCTCATTTTGGCTGAAAAAAATGCGTTTTTCATGGTTTTTTGGTCGGATATTGACCAAAATGGGCTGGGATCTCCCGTACGTTATTATAATTTAGAGCTCTATCTATTGTAAACATACCTTTCCACCCTCAGTGGCGACCACTTTTTCACATAAGGGTCCCCCCTTATGTGACGCACATAACCACGTGGTTATGCGCGCAACATAAGGGAACACAACATTTTTTCGAATTTTTTTAGAATATCATACGCATTCGATTTGCACTTCTAATTTTTAATTTTTTTTAAAAATCGAATTTTTCTAGAGGCCTTAATTTGCCGGTGTTTCGTTGTATTTTTACTTCTCATAACTGGAATTGTTAGAAACAAGCAAAAAGTGAAAGAATTGCAATGAATCCGGCTTGAAATCAAAAGTTGATCCTTCGAAATAGTCGACTCATCAAGGTTTGAGGCTATATATCTCAAAACTATGTCCTCTGATTTTTTGTGATTTTTTCAGTGTCGATCGGAAATTCATCGTAGAATCCGATTCTGCAATAATCTCATCCGGGTGAGAATAAATTTTTTTCAGGAAAATCAATTTTGTGATCGTTAAACGTGTTTTTCACATTTTTCAATACCTAAACTTTTTCCGATATTTTTGAAAATATCGGAATTTTTTTTTAAAGTTGTTCGTCTCGTCAAAAGGAACATTTTCCTTTGTTTGAAAATTCTGTACGATAATTTTAAAGAAAGTTATGACGTTTTGAAGTTTCAACCTGTCCGGAGCCGGCTTTTAGGCATTTTTGATTTTCCCGGCTCCATCAAGTCAGCAAAAAGTTCTTGGACCTTAGACACATCAACCCTCAAAGTTTGAGCCGGATCGAAGCACTTTGAACAATTTGTGAAGGGTCATCTGCGATCTCTCAGAAGACCTCTGCTAAACGTACTATTTTGCGTTAAAAAAGTCAAAAAAAATGTATGCGAAAAAAATCTCAAATTGTTTTTTGGACTTTTTTAGCGGAAAATAGTACGTTTAGATACTCTAAATCGAATGCGAACGATATTCTAAAAAATTTTTAAAAAAATTGATGTTGCGCGAATGACCACGGTGGTGATGCGCGCAACATAAGGGGGGACCCTTATGTGAAAAATTGGTCGACACTGGCGTGGAAAGGTATGATTGTAAATACTGCCACATGATAAAAATTACGTTTTAAGAGAAAACTTAAAAAAATTTCTTGAGTAAGCGCTAGTTCGTTCACAATCAAATTTAACGTTTGCCTTTAAGAGTAGAGTAAATTCTGGCGCAGCCCTAAAAATATCGATTCTCTGAAACTTAGTTTTGGGGTTCTCGAGGGTTCTGTTGACGATTAGCATACTCACTCTCCATACTGAAACTCCGTTGATTGCAGATCGCGTCACGTTTTTGTCGAATTTCTCTGTCCACGTGATACAATTAACCGAAAATTTCTTTTTAAAAAATTTTTTTACCCAAGAAATTATCAAAAATAGATTTCTTAAATTGAAACGAATTTTCATCATCATATGGCAGTTTTCCCAATCGATAGATCTCGTAATTTTGATAAGGTGCTTGTGATACTATTCAGTTTTGAGCAAAATGCGAGGCTTCGTGGATCGAAAAGGGGACATATCGAATAGCCGAAACTGTAGGGGGTTCATTCCTCTAAAAGTATAAAATGATAACGTCTGTTTGTTTGTCTCAGGGTCCGAATACGTACGTGAAAATTTTTTTTCTTTGTTTTTAGGTTTTCTTTGCATTTTTGAATAAAGGGCAACGAGTTGAGTAAAAAATTCCATGTTTTGATCAATTTGAAAATTTTCATTTTTTAGGTAAGGGGGGACCCTTATGTCGAAAAAAATAATTTTTTTCAAACATACATTTTTGGATAGAGGACATCGAGATGAGCAAAAAGTTCTGAAGTGCGGGTAGGTTTTTCTCAAGTTTGAAATTTTTCACTTTTTCAGGTAAGGAGGGACCCTTATGTCGAAAAAAATAATTTTTTTCTAACATGCATTTTTGGATAGAGGACACTCAGATGAGCAAAAAGTTCTGAAGTGCGGGTAGGTTTTTCATCGAAAGAAAAAACATGCGGGTAGGGTACGTGATTTTTAACGTAGTATTCGGACCCTGGTTTGTCTGTCACGCTCCGAAAAAATGCCTGAAAACCACTTTAACATCGTCCTACAGACTCGGGACCCGTATCAATCGACTTCTCATAAAAAGTTAAGGATCACAAATCAATACCTATTTCGTCATCATTACGCAATATGACGTAATCACTATGCAATAACCCGTTTTTACGCCGTTTTCAGCGTAAACTTGACCAAATCACTCGAGCGATTAACCAAAAGAATCCTTGTGAGCAAAACGTTCAAAATTATATGAATTTCATCATCACTACGCAATCTGACGAAATCTGTTTTTCGCGCCGTTTTCAGCGCTAACTCAACCAGCAGTGTTCGAAAAGTATGTCAAAACCGACATGAGAAAATTTGCGAAAACCACGTCGCTCATAGTGTCGACTTATAGAACTCGATATTTCAACGGTGATATTCATTCATTCGTAAATAGTGTCGATTTTAAGATATGACTGCCGAAAGGTCAAATAGTAGATTTTACATCGAAGTGCATAGTGCCCGATCTCGAAAACGACGAATTTTCAGAACAAATGAGATACACTATTGAAAAGAGCTCATTGAGTTCTATCAAACGGTACTATTATCGGGCACCTTTTGCGGAAGAAAATTTTCAATTGACACGACTTTTCGACCACTGTCAACCAGAATGGCCGTGTGATCTACCAAACAACTCCACGTGATCAAAACTTTCATATTTTACACATATTTCATCATCACTATGCAATATGACTAAATTCGTATTTCGCGCCGTTTTCAGCGTTTTCTCGTCCAAATTGCTCGGGTGATGCACCAAACGACTTCTCGAGATGAAAAAACTTTTACTTTTACACGAATTTCATCAATTACGCATTATGACGAAACTCATATTTTCGCCGTTTTTTGCGGTTTCTCGCTCATTTATTTAATATTTTTGCATGGGAGAGGACTCCAAAACACACGAAGCCTGCGATGCGCTTGTGAAAGGTTCGAGGCCTCTCGAGCCCTCTTTTCATGGGAGTAACAAGCAAAGGGAAGTCGGGAACACATGTGGAGAGCACTCCAAAACACGCGGAGCCTTTTACAAGGGAATTTGCCAATGTGCAACGCAACCTTGCGCATTTTAACCATTACACGCAACCCGGCGAAGAACGTAGCAACCGGAGGTTGCTAGTTATCAATCGTAGCCCCAGGGTCATTTTACGTATTTTCAACTTTTGACCGGTTCTTTACCCCTGTTCATCGAAGCTTGTTGAATCTTACGCGAATGGCCTCATATGCAAATAAGATAATTGTTAGTTATGTTTATTATCTTATATATATATTGAGGCGATGGACAAGGGTGGGAAATTAGCTCAGGCATGGAGGGGAATGGAATGTGTGAATGGAGAGAAGAATGCGAAGGAAAGACAAACGAAATTATCTATGCATCACAGACAAATGGAGGATGAGTTTAAAGGAGATAAGGTATCAATGATTCGATGTTACATGCAATGTAATGCTTCGATGTAGATTAGATTCATTGGTAGTTGTAGGTTGAGGTTAAATATGTGAGGATATGACAATATCCTCGTATTTTCTAGGAATATTTCCCCTTATTTAATTAAAACGCGTTCTCTGTAAGAATGGGAAGGGGGTGGCACAATGCTTCAAAATGGTCGGATCGAGCTGAAAATTGTTGTGGGTAGTGCCTATGGGTGGTGTATGATTCCATATAATTTTTAGGTCGATTTATCAACTTTTTCACCTACCAAAAATTCATCTTTTGACCTTGAGTGACACACCATTCGATAGAGCATCAAAAGTTATGTCCAAAGCTATCTTTTCGTCCTCATCGGATTAATTTTGCATGAGTAATGCATGAAAATGTGCAATTTTTGAGGTTTTTGATTTTTTAAGGTGCGAAGATTCCATTTGTGCAAAAAGTGCTTATGATTTTTGGATTCCCCGTGGAATTCTGCGTCAATTCCATATTTTTAAAATATCAAAATCGGTCCGCAATGTAGTCGTATAAGCGAAACAGTAGCACGCAATCGGCGGCGTGAGTTCAATTCCGCCTCCCAACATGAATCTTTTGCCATGAGGTTTTTGCTCAAATTGATGTTCTTTCGACGTGAGAACATTTTTCATATGTTTTCATATCAATTTGACGACATTTCGACTACTTCTCAGATGTTATTTCCGACAAGGCCAAAAACTCGTTTTTCACATAAGGCCCCCCCCCCTTTGGTTTCGAACAGCGTCATTTCACCAAAGGGGGGACCCTTATGTGAAAAAACGCTCAACGTCAACATGGATAAGTATAAGCACAATTCAATCTGATAAGTAGGCGAAAAATCGTAGGAATTACTAAAACATGTTCTCACGTCGAAAGAACATCAATTTGAGCAAAAACCTCGTGGCAAAAGATTCATGTTGGGAGGCGGAATTGAACTCACGCCGCCGATTGCGTGCTACTGTTTCGCTTATACGACTACATTGCGGACCGATTTTGATATTTTAAAAATATGGAATCATACACCACCCATAGGCACTACGCACAACAATTTTCAGCTCGATCCGACCATTTTGAAGCATTGTGCCACCCCCTGTAGGCGACTGTCCCGCTCTTACAGAGAACGCGTTTTAATTATTTTTAAATCCGGAAATTCTAGTTAAACGTAGTTGATTATTTAGTTGATTTGATTAATGATTAAGCGGGTTAGTCTAATTTAATCATATCACGTTCTGATAGAAATCGCCAATTCATTCAAATGGATTTGATGTAACCATATCACTTTTCAGAAGCGTCTTCAAATCGTGAATGCTTTCGAGGCATTTCAACACGATATGAAGAGAGTGTTCGACTGGTTAGAAGAACATGGAGAACCCTATCTTAAGAAGAATTCAGGAATCGGTCAGGTTTCAGATTTCAGTTTGAGAAAAACTAGGAATGCTATGTGACGGGCAATATGGTCAAAAATTACAAATGACATTTCGGGTAGTACGTGAAAAATCACGTTCCCTACCCGCATTTTGGAAATTTTAGGGAAAAATTACCCCCAATTTTTGGAAATTTCTGAGAAAACCTACCCGCTTTTCACGCTTTGATAGAAAAATTCCAAAAACCTACCCTCATTTTGAAGATTTTCGCCACCTACATATTCGTCCCCTGACTTGGACGTGCGAGTCTGAGAAATTGTTGCTAGCGCTCGCCGTCATTTGTAGAAAGGGATGGTGGTCCCTATCAGGATTGGGATAAAAAAAAATTGTATCGTTAAAAAATTGTATTGTATCACGAAAAGGTATGTCGGTATCTAGCTCGATTTTCTTCGCAAAATATGCAAATCTGAGAAAGTTATACTTTACTCCCCGCTTGTAAGGAGAAGGACCTAGAGTAGGCAAAAGAGAGTTAAAAAAGGGTAGCCAAGATTTGATGGCCGAGTGGTCTAAGGCGCACACAAAGTATGATCGTGAGGTTCTTGGTTCGAATCCTACCACTAGCTAACTTTTTTTGCGAACCTTTGCCGATTTTTTTCCAAGCATTTTCTGAACTCCTAAAATCTTGGCAAAGATCGGCAAAAGTGTTTGCAAGGGGCGGGATTCGAACCACCCCCCAGTAGGGTTGGCTTGCCAAACAAGATCTCGAGATCTTGGAATAAAATAATTCACTTATCCCCCATGAAGCAAGAACAATCTTGTTTCTTGAATATTCTTGGATAGATTCATTCTCCCTCACTTTTCCCTCAAAGGGTTGGTCGGAATCGACTGAGGCGAGCGAGAAATTATGGAGGACTGCAATTCAATTGTTTATACGATTTTGAATTTTGACAAGATTTTTGATCTATCCAAGAAATTAGCAAGAAGTGGCATCTAGCCAATTTTGACAAGATCAGTCTTTGTCTATCCAAGATTGACAAGCGTTTTTTTAAAAAAGACAATCCAACCCTACAAGAACCCTTCTTACAATAGTCAAGAATTCTTTGAGTGCGGTAGGTGATGACGTCACTTCCGAAATCTGCAAAAATCTTTAGATCGATTCCAATCGATTCGAGTATAGGCGCGTTGTACTCCTTGACTAATTCTAAGACTCTTTCACTTACGGACATTTTTCGATCAAACGTCATCTAACGCTGAAAATCGAGAAAAACGGAAATTTCGTCATATTTAGTTATTTTTCACTTATTTCCAGATATGAAGGGACATTTTTTATTTGCTCTGTACGCTTAGCCATTTACTATTTAAAGGAGAAAATTTAATTTTACGCCCATCAATGTGAACGAGGCCGGAGAAAACACGAGGAATGTTCAGCAATAGATAGTAGGATAGCAACAATGGCTAGTTGAACTAGCAATAGTGGCCAAGTCAAATAGCCATAATGGCTACTTCAACCAGAAAACGAAGAAGGGATGGCCATTGTTGCGAATCAAATAGCCACTGTTGCCAATTGGACTGCGAGCCCATATTTAACAAATGTCGGTTTAGCGATCTATGTTATTGGGTTATAGTAGGATAGCAACTATGGCTATTTCATTCGCAACTATGGCTGTTTCACGGTTGGGTAGTTGAAATAGCCACTATGGCTAGTTCAAATAGCCATTGTTGCTAAATCGATATTTGTTAAATATGGGATCGCAGTTCAATTGGCAACAGTGGCCTTTAAATAGTAAATGGATAAGCGTAAACGGAATCGATAGAGCAAATAAAAAATGTCCCTTCATATCTGGAAATAAGTAAAAAAATAATTAAATATGACGAAATTTCCGTTTTTCTCGATTTTCAGCGTTAGATGACGTTTGATCGAAAAATGTCCGTAAGTGAAAGAGTCTTAGACTTAGTCAAGGAATACAACGCGCATATACTCGAATCGATTGGAATCGATCTAAAGATTTTTGCAGATTTCGGAAGTGACGTCATCACCTACTGCACTAAGGCGCAAAGTGATTTTAAAAATCGGAAATTTTGCCGATCAATTACCCTCATCGAGCACTGCTTATAGCCCCAATGTCAAAGAAATCCATTTTTCAAAGTGCCAGAACAATTTCGATTTTCTCAGATAGTGTCTCTTATGAATTCATTATCATTTCTGATTATTGCTATTATAGGAGAGAGTAAAACGGGCGCCTCTCATCTCAGACACAATCATCTTCAGGTACGAAAGAGTGGTTTCACTTGTCTTGGTCTCACTTTTAGCTGTTGCGTAAGAAAGAGTTATGTTTCAAAGATGCTTTAAAAAAAAAAGATTTTATGAAAAGTGAGAGCGAAAAAAATCATCAGATTACTTTTTTTTTCAAAAGTGTGGTTGTAGGACCGCATGAAAAATTTAATTGAGAGTGTGAAATAATTGAGTACATTTGTGTGGAACGGTTTATGGGGCTTTTGTTGCATTATTTGTCACAGTACTCAAAAAAATTCATACATTTTTGAACTAGGGCTGGCTATACGATAGCGAAATAACGATATCGCTGGGGGGGGGGTAGAGGGTAACGATATCGCTAAACTCGCTACGCCTCGCTACGATTTGAGAGCCAGGACAACGCGCGCAGGACCCGCCCGCGGGTTCGATTCCATCGCGTGGCATATGTTTTGCCCGATTTTTTGTCGGTGTTGGATTTATTTGAGAATGTACTGGGAGTATCCTGCCTAAATTTCAGAGGTTTTCAATTTGAATTCGCCGAAATATCAGTGATTTTGTGAACTTTACCGATTTTTAGAGGCCCAAAGTGGTCAAAATCGAGAGGAGGTTAATTCCCTGTTAGTCGTACAGCTTAGCTTTCTTCAGATAAAACGTAGAGCGGGATCTAATTGAGAAGCGATTTCAATCGGGAAGTGGTGCGACAAAGAGCTGAGCTAGAGTAGCTGAGTAATATTAAGAGACCGGCTAGGTAAGATTCGAGGGTTTGGCCGCTGTGGCCGGACATCGACATCTCAGATCCCCACCAAAACAGTTTTGGGGATACCCCCATGGGTCCTCATCATCAAATGGGACATTATATGGTCATATCTCATTTAGTCAAAAAGGGGCGGGGCTTCAAACTTTAAAAATGAAAAATTCATAATAAAAAAATGGTGCGTCCTAGGTCCAAAGTTAGTGTGGTTATTTTATATACTGACCTAGGCCTTTAATACCCACTTTTAGTCGGTTTGAAATTTCGATCGCAAACTGATTTTTCACTTTTTAAAAATCAGTTTTTAATTTTTATAAAATCTAAATCGCAAAAGTGGGCCTCTGTTTTTCAATATGTTGTAGAGCATGAAATTCCACTTGGAAACCCTTAAAACGAAGAAAAATCTCGAAACCCATCATCGCCGTTTCTTTG
>LS586319.1:118562-130005 GCA_900490775.1 Pristionchus maxplancki
GAGGCCATTGATTTGGCCGATTTTTGGATATGTTAAGCTCATGACTCCAGTCTAGCACTAGAAAGTGTCGGAACTCGCGCGCAACGCCTCAAGCGAAAACTAGAGCGCTTCAACTACGACATGCTCTTCAAATTTTTCATTTTTGAAGGTATTTTAAGATAAAAGATAATGAAGGAGGCCATTGATTTGGCTTATTTTTTTTTTGGCTTAATTGCAATTATCTCGGGAACCATACATTTTAGATTGGTCCTCCCCACACAAAAAGTGATTCTATACACCGTGTTAGTATACTGAGAGTCATGAATCGATGATTTGCATCACGTGGTGGTCCCTAGAGCGAGAGAGGAAATTAGAGAGAACAATCTCATTCCTCGTCGATTAGAGCGGCGCTGTATGCAAATCGCACCTCTCGCCTCTCGATTCGGGTATTTTCGTCCGTTTTTATTTCCTTCGAAAATTCATATCTCGCTTCCGCAGACATTTACAGCTTTCAAACTTTGCACGAAAGTAGCCAATACTGGTACCTACAGCCCGAAGGGATTCACTATGCCCACCTTTTTGTGTGACGCCTGAAGCGATCTGAATTTCGAAAAATATTGCCTTTATGTAAATTCAGATAAGACCATTCGATTCCTCATGAAAAATAACTTGACTTCCTTTTCAAAGTTTCGAGATCGCATACCTGGTTTTCAAGATAATCTTAAAAAGGCGCAAAAACGTGCATTTTTCAAAGAGCCTAATAATTTCAAATTTGCAACTATCAAATAAGATAGTGATTATTTGATAGAACACCCTCAAGTACCCCCAGAAAACATACTTTCCTCAGATTCGACTTTTTTTTGCTGTCTGGCCAGTGCACACGATTGTTCGATTCTATGGAAAACGGCCTCATATTAGTATCCTCGAGAACCCCAAACCCCGGAGTTTCAGAGAATCGACTTTTTTGGGCTGTGCCAGAATTCTACTCTTAGGCTCTTAGGCATATAAACCACCTAGTTGCGGCCCGGATTCATCGGTTCAATTAGATAGGTTCAATTTTCAATTAGATTAGATTCGGTTAGATGGTTTCAAATTGAGTAGACTACGATTATCAGCCCCTTCGAAAACTCAAATTTTCAGAAAATCAGTGTGTCACGTCTTGATCGATTCTTGTTAGACAACTACCCTCATATCTCAAAAGCGACACATTTTCAGCATGAATGAGATTTGAATTGAGCGCGTTGATTTCTATAAGGCGAAACTATGAACGACACGTTTTTCGAAAATTTTCAATTTTGACATACATACACAGCGTGTCAGAGAGCCTCCTTTGTTCTCCGCGGCCCAATGGAAATCTCATTCCTGGCCATTTCTCTCGAAGCGAGCGGTGAGGAATGGAAGAATACAATAGCACAGGTCTTCTGAGAGATTGCATGAAATCGAAACCCTCCCTTTACAAAAAGTTCAAAGTGCTCCGATCAGCCCTAAATTTTGAGGGTTCATGCACCTATGTCCTAGTAACAAATCCTTGACTTGGATAGGCCGAGGTACTAAAAACACCCTAAACCCGACTCTGGTAAGTTTCAATCTTTGAAAATTCATAACTTGTTTTAAAGTTGTGCTAGAAACTTCTGCAAACGCGGAAAATGACCGCCTTGAAAAACTGAACAACTTTTCTGTTGAACACAAAACTGAGCAAAAAATACGAAAAATATATTTTTGAAAAATCATTTTTCGTACCAGTAAATCACTTTTCCCCAAAATTTTTTTTCTCATGTTCCTATGAGATCTTTCCAGATTCGAAATCTACGTACTATTCTGGTCCGTATCATCATTTTTCATGGCATTTCAGTGTATACATGCCAAGTTCTATCGCCTTAAAGATAATTTTTTTAGCACATTTTGCCAATTCTTCGACGAGATCTTCACTGCGTGAACCAAATAATAGCGGTTCTGAGTGGTTTATGACGTTTTGAGTATCGGAGATTCATAAAATAAAGTTTCCTCGCATTTTAAACTCGTTTCTGAAAAGTCGATTTTTTGACCTTCGAAAAATATCGTCTGCTCGCGTGAGGGGAAATGGTGTAATTTTTCCTACTTTTCTCCTACGATTTTTACGAGATTCAGTCGTGCCCACTCCACCCACTCCAAATTTCCCCCCGAAGATTTAGGTGATATGGAGCGAATTATCGGGTAAGTGACGTGAAATGATTGTGTTCTCATTCTCAGATTGCATAGCCTATGCCTCTCTCTTCCCACGAATATGAGTGATGCTGTGAGAATGACTACAGAGTTAACGGAGTGCAGTGACGAATTCGAGGTCAGGGGATGAGAGAAGAGAAAATACAAAACTATATGAGGCCGCCCGCCTAAGATTCAACAATGTTCAACGGGTTCTGGAGAAGGTGAAAAATCGAGAAAAGTTGGCCCTAGGGGTTATTTTTTACCCGCTACACGCTGGTAAGGTCGATTTCGCAATATGTCCCCTGCGCACTCCAGGGGGACACCCCTCCCCATTTTAGCCTTAAACGTGTTTTTCGATGTTTTTTCGTCCAGGAGTGGTCAGAATGGCCCGAAATCTCGCATATCTTATGAGGATTTCGAGCTGTATAAACTGAGACTAATGCCACGTGATGATGATGATGAAAAATTCGTTTTCGATCTTTGGCTCCAAGAATAGCGCATGAAAAGCTTGAGGGTATCAAAGAATAAGTTCTCCTGATCATTCTGGTATATTGGACTAAGACCCTAATTCTATCTTGACTTCGCCAGTGCGACGTGTTCCAATAAAATGCGAATCGTCCGATAGGGTGCGAAATACAGGAACTGAGGTGAAAACCCTATCGCGGAGTGAATCAGAAGAGAGAGAGAGAGAGAGAGAGAGAGATTGTACTCATTCAGAATACCGTCAAAACAAGAGTGAGCGACTACAGAACAAAGATGGGAGAGATTCTGACAGCAAATGTAATTAATAGGAAGATTGTGAGTACAGACACAATACTATCCATGGAAGACTACAATTGTAGGTATTGGAATGGAATTGCGAAGTAAGCAGAGCCCTAGAGAGACTCAATCTGCTATTCAGTGATAGAAAGAAGGCTCTGAAGGTATGTGGGATGGGGGGAGGAGGAAAGGAAGGAGATTGCAGGTGGGGACAGATTTCTACAAGACTTATAGCAATGTTGTGCCCATCCTCGACCATTTGGAGAAAGAATATCAATCAGTGAGCATAAGAAAATAATAATAATAATATGGATTGGATGATTGGAGAGTAGTGAGAATGATTGGTGCTCACGTCTCGACGAATCGATACCATTCGGAGTCAGAGCATCGCAAGTATCCATTACAGTGTCTGAGCACCTTGCAGTGAGGGAGAGATTCCAGAAGGTACCTCCCCCCCCCACTGATCGTACCTTCGTCCTTCGTCTTAGGGATGTCAATATGCACAGAAGACATCGGATCTGTTCCTTCGGTACATCGAGAGATGTTCCCCATCTTCTCAACAGAGAGAGTGCTCTCAACATGTACTTCGATTGAGAGTGAGTGGGGGAAGGGGGAAGGGGGGATGGGGGAAGAAATGGAGACGATGAGATGATCGAGTCTTTTTTTCAGAAGAAAGTTAGAGAACAACAATCGAGAATACTTGAATTATGGGCGAGAAAGAAGAGGGAACTAGACAGGTTCGAGAGGGAGGGGGTGGGCAAGAGACAGACTAAACTAATTCAGATGCCAACAGTATCTACTACTCGAGACATCGAGAGAACAAGAAACTCGTTCTCTCAAAGAAGATATATATAGACTTATAGATAGATTGAATGAATTGAGTGTAAAGGGAGGGGAAGAAGAAGAGAGGCATGAGACAATGATGACATTGAATGTCTCGATGAAGGAGCATAGAGGATCCATCCAATCTCTCATCTCCACAGGTGAAGCCATGATGAGTGAAGGAGAGAGACATAAAGGAGATATTGAGAGGACTTTGAGGTGAGGGAATATATCGGATTAGAGAGAGAGAGAGAGAGAGAGAGAGAGAGAGAGAGAGAGAGAGATGTATTGTGATTATTGCAGAGTAATGAGAGAAGCATATGATGGAATAGCGATAGTAGTAAATGGGTTAGTGGAAGGAAAGGTAAAAAAAGAGGAGGAGGCTAAAAATAATGAAGGAAATTGTAGAAGAATGAGCTATCACTCGATAGAAGAAGCGATGCTTCCATTGATATTCCTTTGAGGGAAGTGAAGAAGAGAGGAAGGTAAGCGAAATTATAGAATGCAAATAAATTGTGCTCTCCCTGGAGCGCGGAAGGACTTATTGCGAAATCGACCTCACCAGGGTGAAGGGGGTCAAAAATAACCACTAGGACCAACTTTTCAGACATTTCGATTTTTGACCTGTTCCCGACCCCTCCCGACCCCTGCTGAACCTTGTTGAACTTTAGGCGAACGGCCTCATATTCGAGGGCCCAAGCTCAGTTGTCACCCTTGAGGATCTGTTTAAAAAAGAATCTCTTAATAAGGATTGAAATGCATGGATAATTAACAGTGAACCGATGAGGGAATTACTTCAAACTGAGAGGCTATATATCGAAGATTTGCGGAGATGCATTACTGTGTATTTGGAGACATTTGATCGAATGGAGAGAGATGGGAAGGTGAATCCAATTTCTGTCTTATTTATTTTATTCACTTTTATTCACATTCATCCGAGAATCGACTATGAATCTTGTATGAATAATGAATCTTGTCAATGACTATTTCCGAAGTAAAGTTTTCATATGATTAACGAAATTTCCGAAAAGAAAAGCGAGATTTGCAAAGATTTGCTAATAAAAAAATATTTAATAACTGACTCGTTTTTGAAACTGAGTTTCGTTTTGAAAATATAATAAGAAAGAGTAAAGGGGCAAAAAGGCAGCTGTCGTTTACAACGAAAATCAACACTAACCGTTGAAATCTCGATTTCGAAAATTAAAACGCTGCCGAATAGATTTTTAAAAGCAATTCATTGTTTCTTTAAGAGCATCTCTTTTCTATTGTGCAATTCGTATATTGTAGGTGCCGAGTGTGCTCAGAGGGAGACGGAACGATATATTCTGTAAAGTTGAGGAATTATATGCTTTCCACTCTGAAACATTCCTCGTGGAATTACTCAAGGTAAAGGAGATGAGATGGGATGGATTAATTTAATTTTCTATCAGTATGAAAATGAGCCTGACCTAGTTGGATACTCTTTCACTGTTTACGTTGGCGTTTTATCTGAACTGTACACTGTGTTCTGCTCGCAAAAGGATTTGAATACCAACCTACTCCACCAACAAGAGACCATTGACTTCTTCGAAGTGAGAATCGTTTCAATTATATTCATTCTTTGTCACTCTTTGTCTACGAATCGGGCAAAGGCCAGCCATATGATGAATGAAAAAAAATTTGTAGTCGATACGAGAGTCTCACCAATTGGAAAGTAATAATTCACTCGATTCACTACTCATAAAACCAGTCCAGAGAGTTACTAGATATGGACTACTCATGAAGGAATTGTGCAAAGAGTCCAGTGGAGAAGGGATTACGGTAAGATTATTTTAATACAGAGCCAAGATCAGACCCCATTTTAAGTTTTGCATTTTTCTTTTCTTTCTTCTCGTACTAAAATGTTGGGCATTTATCACGGGTTTGGTGTAATAATGTAGGAAAATGAGGCCTCACGGCAACTTAGAGGGTACAATACTAGGGGAAATCCGTCCAAAAAGAAATGGTCAGTAATTTCCCAAGTCCTTGCCCGACGAGTGATCAAAAGGGTACTTCTGCAAAAAAGTGCGTTCTAGTCGCGCCGGGTTGGAAACAGTGGGGAAAGGCAAGAGGAGGGGCACACCACGATGCGCTCAGTACGCGATCATCCATTTTTTAATTGCCGGAACGGCTCTCTCCTTATTGTTTATTTTTGCATAAGGCTGAATTCCCGTGGTTAGCCTACAGCATCGTCTGGCAATGATTTCTTGAAAATAGTTTTTTTTTCTTTTTAATTTTCTCGAAAATGTTTATTTTATGTTTGCTTTGGTTCACTTAGAGTGAACAAAAGTTTGAGTGAAAGATGCGCCTTTGCTACTCAGTGCTCTAATTGTATGAAAAGTTAGCCCTATCGGTTATTTTCGACCCTCTACACGCTGGTGGGGTCGATTTCGCAATATGTCCCCTCTGCGCTCCTGGGGGTACCCCCTTATTTTGACCAAAAATGCGTTTTCCAATTTTTTTTTCGTCGCGGAGCTGTCAAATCACACGCGTATTATTAGAATTTTGAGCTCTTTCAAATGAAACTAAAACACATGATGAAAAAAGAATGTCGTTTTCGTGAAAAATCGAAAAGTCGACCTCACCAGCGTGTAGAGGGTCGAAAATAACCCCTAGGGAAAACTTTTCAGACATTTCAATTTTTTACCTGTTCCAGCCATTTGTTGAACCTTAGGCGAACGGCCTCATATGTTTCTGTAATACATTCGTTGAATCTCTAACCAGTCACTGCACAAATCCATTTCCGATTCCTTTCGGCCGCTAATGAGGGATCCCTATTATTCGAGGCCCCAAGCTTTGAGAAATCATACTTTAATTCTGCTGAAATCGGTATTGCCAAAGGCGCTCCATGTTATCGGCCGTCTGGCTGCTCCTCACCTGCACACGAAGGAATGAGTTTCAGTATTGCGAAATTTTGTTCGATCTCCCCGTTCTCTAATTCGCTTTTGGACGAGTATCTTTATTTTGAGCAGAATTATCATCGATTTTAGGTAAGGTGAATTTCGCGAAAATGACCGTATTCATCTATCTTTGAGCTATCGTAACCAGACACGACATCCATTACGCTGTTTAGCGACTACAGTATACTTACGTGATTTGGCAGGGTTAATCGCTGCCTGGTGCTTTCTACCATAGCTAAACTCACTGCTCCAACTCTCTAATCCACCACTTTTGTAAGAGAAAAGTTTGACGACTCCGATAATTTGAAAATCGCGCATTTATTTCAGTATTTTACCCTTATATGGTATTTTTTTCGTGACTTTCGGAAATTTTGCGAGATTACATTTTTTTGCTTGGCTGAAACGCCGTGACCAGAAAATGAGACCCTATACCAAAAATGGAATAGAGCAGTTTGAAAGTGTTGAAAGTACCTTTTATGATGTTGGTGAGCGTAGGATTGGTTTGTGTATCGCCGCAGCGTCTCTTATACGAGATGTGCCTATAGGCGAGTTTTCCTTTTTCCCTGGCTTTTCATTGCCATCTCTCTCCTGTGATGAGCCCTGTCTCTAAGTCTCTGTCCAGCTGTCTTCATTTGCCATGGGCTCATCTCTTAGGTGTAAGCCACCTTTTTAGTGAGGCAATAAGTGAGTCGATTGGTACGGCGAGAGAAAAGGTCGCAGGGTCATCAATGATTGATTGAAGGATGCACTGGAAATTGTTAGCAATATCCCGAAGAAAGCGAATGATATAATTCATCTCAATTATGTCGATATGAAGGATAAGGAACAGGTTTATAAGAGAAGTGAGAACAAAATGGTAATTAGCAGTTGTGTTCAGCTTCGTCCTGTTGGGTCTCTAGTCACTCAGGATACCCTCACTGTATGGGAATCGAAGTCACTCATTAAGGGGAAGGGTAAGGAAAGACAGGTAAGAGAAAAGGATTGAATTGGATGAATCGGAGTTAGGGAAGAAACCATTATTCGAGGTGTTTCTATTCGAATTAGCTCTTGCCGTGATGAAGAAAGCGAACGATGGAGCTACCAATCGGACTCGATATTTCCTCAAAGGGAAACCAATTGCTGTGAGTGGAAGGGAGAGTGAGGAAGGGAGAGTGAAGAGATTGACTATTTCAGCTTTCTGATGTTACTGTCGTTGAGCATATTGAAGGAGATTCATGCAAGTTTGGATTGCGATTAGGAGAGATCGGAATGAATGAGAACCGAATGGAGATGAGAGCTAAGAATGAGAATGAGAAGGTGAGTGAGTCCCCTTTCATATTCATTCCTCCACTCCTCTCAGATATCATGGATTCGTCGATTGCGAGAGTGCATTAACGAACCAGCCCTCATTTCTCTTCGTGAGTCAACAGTCTTCGTAATGAAGGAGATAATTATCTTTGTTGTTTAGGATTGGGACTTGATTTCACGCCAAAGGACGAGAACTCAAGCGAGCGAAGCGAAGAAACAAAGAGAAGTTCACTTCAGAGTATCTCGAGTAATGAAGTGAGCGAAGGAGTCGTCGAAAAAATACTGGGGCTTAAAATTCCCAGCAACCCAAATGGGATCGTGGCCTGATCTCAACTTTTTTTTTGTTGGCATTTATTCATTTAATTGAGAAAATGACTTATTTATGTATATGTGGCCGTTCACGAGAGAGTAGAGCAGATCCGGCTGGGTCTGGTTCAGCCCAAAAAGGTCGATTCTCTCCAACTCTTGGCTTTGGGGTTCTCGAGGGTGCTGATGATGATGGGCATATTCATTTTCCAAAATGAGCCTTCGTTGGCTCCAGATGACGTCATGTCGAAAACGATTTTGTTGGAATTTCTCTTTCTCTCTCGTGAACGGCCTCATATGCAGGGTGTCCAAAAAGTACCTTGATCACTAATTTAGCACGGGTCGCCGGTAAAAATGTAGGAAAATGACTCCCCTTTTGCTGAAGAAACAATTTTTTGGTCTTTGATTTAGCTGAAAGTCATTTGACTAGGTAAAATGGGAGTGGAGAGGATGATTTTCAAACAGCTGTATCTCGCTTAGTTTTTGACCTACCGAGTTCTAATTTGTCTAGATCGACTCGTAATCTTCATAATGATCCAACTGGGATCTCATGCGAAATTTGCATCTTTTGCCTCTTTTCAACGGAAAACTGTTTTTGTGCGTACATTATGCTAATTATCTCGAAACTTTCCTCTTGGGATCATGAATTTTATTTTTGATAACGATTCCCATCCATGGACTGAGGTGATCCAGTTGTTCATAAGTCCCAAAACTTGGCAGCAAAAGCTGCACCCAGCAGGTGAAACTGGGACTTGAAACTTGGACGTGTTTCGACCAAAATACGTTTTCGGTAGAATCTCGCTTTAAAATCATGCAAATTACAACTTAAAAAAAAACGAAAACGTATCATTTTTTAAGCTTTACAATAACGTCTTGAGGTCAAGGTGTGAAAGTGAACCGTATTCGAGATATATTGATTTCTCGGAATTCTGCGAGTGGGAATTGAATGTTCTTGATGCAAATGCCCATTTTGACCTTAACGATAAATAACATCATTTCGCAATACAGAAATGTTCAATAAAGACATTTATCTAGAAGATCCAAGTGTGTTGTGCAGTCGATACGGGCAAAAATCTTTCAAAACAGAATTTCAAAATATCTCGAAATCGGTCCACTTTGACGACTTGACTTCTTCGGGCATTACTGTATAGCTAAAAATGATACGTTTTCCTTTTTTAGAGTTGTAATTTGCATGATTTTAAAGCGAGATTCTACCGAAAACGTATTTTGATCGTAAAACGCACAAGTCCAAGTTTCACCTGCTGGGTGCAGCTTTTGCTCTGAGTTTTGGGACTAATGAAAAACTGGATCACCTCAGTCCATGGATGGGGAATCGTTATCAAAAATAAAATTCATGATCCCAAGATGAAAGTTTCGAGATAATTAGCATAATGTACGCACAAAAACAGTTTTCCGTTGGAAAGAGGCAAAAGATGCAAATTTCGCATGAGATCCCAGTTGGATCATTTGAAGAAAGGAAGATTATGTGTCGTTCTAGACAAATTAGAGGTAGGTCAAAAACTAACAAGGGAACCGCATAACCTTAATATGAAATTGGCTGATGAGCTATATACCATTCGAAAGAGCATTAAAAGTTGAGTTGATTCATGTTTTCAAATTCTGCTATAGCGACCTGTGGTAGGAGGTAGGTCACTTTTCCTGAAACACCTTTTAGCACTGTGATCTGCCCCCACGAGTGCTATCCTTTTTGCGCAAGTTCGAATCCACTTTCGAATTCGAATCCACGAATCGAATCAACTCAACTTTTGATGCTCTTTCGAATGGAATATAGCTCATCACCCAATTTCATATTAAGGTTATGCGGTTCCCTTGTAAGCGAGATACAGCTATTTGAAAATTTAGGTCAAATACTACTTAGACATGCGAATTTCGAAAAACGAAGTGGATAGGCATCCTATCCACTCCCATTTTACCTAGACAAATGACTTTCAGCTAAATCAAAGACCAAAAAAAAATTTCTGCAGGAAAAGGGGGTCATTTTCCTACATTTTTACAGGAGACCCGTGTTAGAGATAATCTTAAAACTAAAACTTTTAAAACTGACATTTTCAAGTCGGGTATCGCAATATTTTTATAGAGCGAGCGTACCAGTGGTCTATATTCTTGTTTTTCTCTATTTTTTATAATATTTTATCCATTTTAAAGATATATATTATTTCAGTAAAATATATTCTGCGTGCTTGAAATCATGCGTTCTTTGTATATTATTTGAACGAGAACGAAAAAAAAATTATAGTAAAAATGTAATCGCTATTTGCTGCGGCGGGTAAAAATGATTATTTGTTACTAACCAATGGATGAATAATATCAAGAGCCATCGAGCAAACAGAAATATGAGGGAAAATATTTATCACGCACAGATTAATCGATAACGATATAAACAGGCACACCTGGGTACGTGTTGCCACGAGTGCACTCCAAATAAAAAGCCGAAATTTTTCGACAGTGGAATTACGTTCTGCTGTTTCTCATCACACGCAACCTATTCCTTTCTTATTTGCGATTATTTTTTAATAATTATTTTTTCTAAAATCGATTAATTATCGAAAAAAATTGCTGGTTCAGTTAACCTTGACAATAGAAAACTGTTCGAAATTGTCTGCGTTTCCACAGTTGCGATCCCTAGTCACACCGTTACAAAAATCGTGATGTGATACCTTACTTTTGGCCGATTTTCCGCACTCCGCTCCTGCTACACTAATTTGCAACTTTTTTTACAATATTCTATTAACACTTCAGAGATAGTACGGGTTCCGCAAATGACTCACTAGAGGAGATCGCAAACAAAGGATATGATGCCGTTCGCGATAGAATCGCGCAAGGGTTGGCAAGGGATTTGCTCAAATTTCAATGAAGCACTGAGCATATGTGATTACGGTGACGATCTTTTAAAAATGTCTTCAAAGCCATCGAAAAAATATTCCCCCTCCCCCCTCCTCATCTTCATCCGTCCATCACTACCCCCTGAGAGTCATTAACTGAATACCGCATTATGTCTATGTCTCGTTGCGCCTCGAGCGTAGATAATATATGAGCCCGTTTGCCTAAGAATCGAGCAGATCCGGCTGGATCTGGCACAGCCCAAAAAGGTCGATTCTCTCCAACTCTTGGCTTTGGGGTTCTCGAGGGTGCTGATGACGATGGGCATAGTCATTTTTCATATTGAG
>LS586319.1:166750-181553 GCA_900490775.1 Pristionchus maxplancki
ATTGTGATTTTCAAAGTTATTTATTTTGGTTTTTCATTGTAAAAACGGGTTTCATCATCTCAATTAATCAGTAATTGTTCAAATCAATAGTGACATTGCATTTTCGAATTTAGATATGCGAATAATTCTATTTTACCGTATACCTCTGATAACTCAAGTTTGCCAAAACTAGCCACAAGTTGCTCAAATCAAAGCATTTTTGAATGGATGATGAGGTAAAGTAATAAATTAGAAAAAATAAACGATAATGTTTTCGTGCGATGATGGTTTTCATGAAAAAAGGGCTTGGAAATATGGTCACCTTCAACTTAATCCTGACAAGTTACTGTGTATTCGATTTTTCTAATTTTGACATCAGACAGAGAGATGTCAAGCAATTGATCATGAGGCAAACTGGAGAGCTGCACCTCGTGAATCGTCGTATAGACAATAAATAGTTAAAATTTGATGAATTTTCGATTTTCACCACCTGAGTTTGTGGTAGCTGTGAATTGAATGTTTTTCTATTTTTAACTGTATGTTACTATTGATCTGTTATATGTATTAAGCCTAAGACTGAAGAGCTGCACCTCCTTATTTTCGATTAATCTGGAAAACGACAAATTTCAACGCGTTTTTGAATTCCCGGGCTGTACGATGTTTACCAGGTGGCACAGACCTTTCCCCGGCTCTCATTCATGATTTTCCGGTTTGACTGTCCCTATTTTTTTTACGAAATATGAGAACGGTGTGGTTGGACGGGCAGGACATGCATGGCGAGGGTAGATCAAAAATATAGGCGGAAAAAAATGAAGATTTAAAAAAACGCAGAAAAGCAGTCGCTCAGAGAAATAAAGGCTCGGGAGAATTAATATGTGAGTGGTTCATTAATGGGGAAGGAAAAAATAATAAAAAAATTCAATGGACGAGCAGAAAATTGACATAAAAATTTATCATTCTTAGGTCGTGTAGTTAAGAAAGATCGGCCGTGAAAGTGTTATTATAGTTGGCCGGTTTGCACGCGCAAACACACAACGCGTATCCTAATTATACTCCAGAAATTAAAATCCGGTCTGTGGCGAATTTTCATATCCTGACAAAAAATGACGGTAGGTTGAGGTTATCGAATGCGTCTCCCATCTTTCTCGCTGCCTCTCCTTTTCCCTCGGTATCTCACCGTCACAGCCAACACGAGGGCGTGCGATTTTAGAATCCGCTGCGGTCACGTCGCACCTTGGGAACTAATTTTTGAGTTTCCGAACGTACCGGTTTTCGTGAAATCTTGCTCGATTAGCATGAAAATAATGATTGTAAGCGAATAACATGGTCAAACAAAAATATTGAATGTGTGAAACTTATTTCCGATGATCCTCCAGAAGATCAAATGCTAAGAATATCGATTAAAGAAAAATTAGTCCAAAACCCTGTTGGCTAACGTAATCATCACTAGATAACCGAGGTTGATTCTCTCAATTTCGTAGCATGTTTGGACTAACCCCGAAGTGCAATTTCAATTTTAAGGTTTGTGTAAATCGACTCCTCCACCCCTTGATTTGTGTGTTGCAAAAAAATCCATTTTGGAAAAATTCAATGTGTAGTTCTTTCAATTTTATTTTCGGATTATTCTAGTTAAGTTAATAGGATAAAAAAAGTGTATGATGCTTACATGTTAGACCAGTGATGAGTGCGCTCTTCTGTTTAAACTATTCTGAAATTATTTTTCTGAAACATCTTTCCACTGTGAGTAGGTCAGCGTTGTAGTGTTGTTAGATCGATTTATTCGCATTCGAGAATAATTTTCTCATTTTTCCTCGAGGGTGATTTTTAATCTTGCACAATCTTGATTTTATTCTCGAATGAGCGGGCACGTACAAATCTTATCGAGAATGCATTTGCATATTATTTTATTTTATTATTCCGAATCGAATTGGAGAATAGCCAGCTCATTTATCACCACGCGCAATCTCGTGTGAGGCTACTCTCCCCATACATTGACAAAATCACCTAAATGTTCGAGAATAAAATGGAAATGAATTTTCTAATAAGAATCATTCTTCACTTCGATTTGAGAATGTAGAATTAACTCCCAATTCCTTCAATCTTTTGCCTTTTTTCCACAGCTGTAGAAGAGCGAAGAGCTGTAGAGCAGCGGAACTGAATTTGTTGTAAGTGATTGGGAAGTCGTTCTTTGCAGATACGTTTTGATGGAATTAGTGGAGACTGAGAAGGACTATATTAAAGATCTTGGATCTGTAGTGGAGGGATATATGGCCGAAATGCAGGTAGATATTACGTGTTACAATGGAGTGAAATAGTAAACGATTAAGGAGAAAGATCTACCCGAAGATCTCCAGGGGAAGGACAAGATCATATTCGCCAATATAGCTCAGATTCATGAATTTCATAAAACGTAAGTGTATCGTAAGCGTAAGCGTAAGTGTAGTGTATATGGTTGTAGAATGTGCCGGAGTCTCTACTATGGTCCATAGTCGATGGGATTCATTGCTTCACTTATTTTATTTTTTAGGTCATTCTTGAAAGATATCGAACGCTGTCTGGAAGACTACAATGCTTCTGCCTCAGCATTTGTTAAATTCGTAAGTACTTTCACTAGAAAAGAGGATCATATGAGGGCGTCCGCCTAATTGTAAGGGTAGATCCAACGGGGTCGGGAACAGGTACAAAATTGAATTGTCTGAAAAGTTGGCCCTCGGGGTTATTACCCTCTACACGCTGGTGATGTCGATTTCCCAATATGCCCCTCCGCGCTCTAGGGGGGGTGCCCCCTCCTTTTTTCATCGGGGTTTAAATGGTCTGAAAACATTATTCATTCAACATTATTCATTTTTATTTCCATTTGGTACAGTTACAATAAATTTGCTAGAGTATATCGAGAAACGGAGGTCCTTCGATTGGATTGGATCGGTGGGTTTGCTTGGCAGCAAGGGTAGGGTGGGAAAAGGTGGTGGGGAGGGGGTCAAATATCGAGCCAATTGGCAATACTAGAATGGGGGAAGAAGGAAGGGGGTTGGTAACGGATGAAGTTACAGAAAATATTGTGAGATGAGACTACTCGATTTGGGGGGAGGGAATTCCAAATGCTAATCGTTCTGGAAGCAAGGGTCGAACTTTAGTTATGTGGAATAAATGGCAGAGATATATATGGGGTAACGTACAGCGCTGATACATTATACGGGTAAAATCGCGCTGGACTCTCTCCAAGTCTTTAGTCATGCCAACGCTATGAACAGGGTTCCAGATTACTGAGCAATATAAGTCTACAGCGCTGGTGAATTACTACGGAATGATTTAAAGATGAGATTTGTTTTAGAACGGGCTTTACATACAATTTTGCTAATGTGGTTAGAAAACGAAAGGGTCGGGGGAAAATCGACGCCTAGATTATGTGAGACGCGTTGTTTGCGCGACCTCTAAGCTCCGCCCCCCTTCTCTCACCCTCTCTCGCCACCACTCCTCGCCCATCTAGCGCAAGGCTTCGTTTTCGACTTACAGTGGGATCTGTGTGCAATGCCATCAAACGTCCTATCGGAACTCAAGAAGAGAGGTTCCCATATGTTTCTTTTGACCTAACTCTTGCTCCCCGATAGTGCTACTGTACAGGGGACTACTAAGACTTTATTGTTGGGCTCGTCGAGAGCAACGATTCTGATAAGGTAAGTTTGCACATTTGCATGCGTTTGAACCGAGATATGACTATAAATGTGAAAATATTTCCAAGTCCAGATAGCTCAAAATTCCCCTGTACAGTAGCACTATCGGGGAGCAAGAGTTGGGTCAAAAGAAACATATGGGAACCTCAATTCGAGGATGGAGAATCGATATCACGCATGTCGCCTAAGAATCGAATAGAATCAGTGGGAACTATGCACATTATTTGACCCATATATCTAAATGCAGTTTTGGATAGTCCATAGGGTCCCTCACAAGATAGCGTCGAGCTTTGTTTCAAATATTGGTTTTTAAAGGCATGAGACGTCATCAAACTTTCATGGGGCCGAAAATGTCGAACTTTGGATCTTCATAACTTCTTATAGAGACGTCCTATAGCTTAGCTCTAAATAGAAGAATTGTTTCTTATCTCACGAAGAACACGTTGGAACTTTGGGCCCAGTGATATCTTAATTTGCATGTATGCAAATCGATTAAAACGATTCATTATCACCACAATTTCGGGCCCAGATTTCTGAAAAGCGGATGAGACATCATTCGCCTCACTTCATTTTGAATGAGCTGGTCAAGAGTGCATTCTTCACTCTCGGACGAAACGAGCGGCGTGGCCTAGTGATTAACGCATCGGTTTTATTTTTTGCTCATTCGAAGGAGATTTCAGTTCTACTCCGGGTCATGATAAACATTTTTTGCCGCAAGACTGTTAGAATTTAATCTAATAATCGACGGCGACAAATATAAATTATACGAGAAAGTCGAATTGCAGTGAAGTGTACACATGTCAAAAAACTAAAACTTTTGCAAAAGGTCGTTCTAGTGCACTTATTTCAATGACGCATTTTAAAGATAGGGCGAAAAAAGTTTGCAAAAATATTTACTGTGACCGGAGTCGAACTGAAATCTCCATCGAATGAGCAAAAAATAAAACCGATGCGTTGCTTTCCACCTTCCACTTAGGCGCTTTCCACAGTGGGTTCCGAAAGTGACACGTTTCATTTTGGAGACGCGAAATGAGACATTTTTCTCCATTTTTAAAACGCGTTCTCTGTAAGAGCGGGACGGTCGTCTACAGGGGGTAGCACAATGATTCAAAATGGTCGGATGGAGCTGAAATTTTATGTGGGGAGTGCCTATGGGTCGGGAATGCTTCCATCAAAATTTTAGACCGATTGTCCAACTTTTTGGGGTTTTGAATTTTTTTTCATCACGAAGATCTCATTTGCACCGGTCAATTTTGTGCTCATTCGATGCGCCTTGCAATTCTCCATCGACATGATTTTTTTCAATATTTATTTCGGGAACGAAAGGCATGAAATTTCATGTTTTCTAGCACGCATTCGTCGACGCAGGTTCGAATCCGCCTCCCTACATGATCTTTTGCCAACCTTTTACTCGCTACAAATGATGTGTTTTGGTCTCCATGACACTTCACATGTGTTTACACGCCATTGCGACGATGTTTTGACCATTTTTACATGGTTATTTTGGCATGACCTCATTCTCATTTTTTTCACATAAGGGGCCCTTTGATTGCATCTGACCAAAGGGGGGACCCTTATGTGAAAAATGCTGGACTGCGACTGGGATAGGGATGACCACAATTGCACTTCAAAAGTACATCAAGCAACATGTAAACACATGTGAACTGTCATGGAGACCAAAACACATCATTTGTAGCGAGTTAAAGGTTGGCAAAAGATCATGTAGGGAGGCGGATTCGAACCTGCGTCGACGAATGCGTGCTAGAAAACATGAAATTTCATGCCTTTCGTTCCCGAAATAAATATTGAAAAAAATCATGTCGATGGAGAATTGCAAGGCGCATCGAATGAGCACAAAATTGACCGGTGCAAATGAGATCTTAGTGATGAAAAAAATTCAAAACTCCCAAAATTTGCACATTTTCATACAGAACTCATGCAGATGAGATCCAAAATGGACCAAAAAATAGCTTAAGTCATAACTTTTCATGCTCTATCGAATGGTGTATTGCATGAGGCCAAATATTGAAATTTTTTGGTAGGTCAAAAAGTTGGTCAATCGGTCTAAAATTTTGATGGAAGCATTCCCGACCCATAGGCACTCCCCACAGAAAATTTCAGCTCCATCCGACCATTTTGAATCATTGTGCCACCCCCTGTAGACGACCGTCCCGCTCTTACAGAGAACGCGTTTTAATATTAATCATTCCTCATTCCACCACCCATTGTGAATCGTGGAGGGGAGAATGGGGAGGCGCCTCTCTCAATTTCTTCACAATGATGGAGACAAGGCAAAGTACATATCACGGGTCTCCTGTAAAAACGTAGGAAAATGAAACCCTTATGCTGCAGAAAAAAAATTTTGGTCTTTGATTTAGATGAAAGTCATTTGACTAGGTAAAATGAGGGCGACGAGACCGCCCATCTACTTTGTTTCTCGAAATTTGCATGTTGAAGTGGTTTTTTGACCTACAGCTTCAAATGGCTATTTCTCGCTTCGTTTTTGACCTACCAAGTTCTAACCGGCACAGGTCGATCCGAAATAATATTATCTAGAAATAACTCAACTGAGGGTATGGTTTAAAATTTCATCTTCCNATTGTGATTTTCAAAGTTATTTATTTTGGTTTTTCATTGTAAAAACGGGTTTCATCATCTCAATTAATCAGTAATTGTTCAAATCAATAGTGACATTGCATTTTCGAATTTAGATATGCGAATAATTCTATTTTACCGTATACCTCTGATAACTCAAGTTTGCCAAAACTAGCCACAAGTTGCTCAAATCAAAGCATTTATGAATGGATGATGAGGTTAAGTAATAAATTAGAAAAAATAAACGATAATGTTTTCGTGCGATGATGGTTTTCATGAAAAAAGGGCTTGGAAATATGGTCACCTTCAACTTAATCCTGACAAGTTACTGTGTATTCGATTTTTCTAATTTTGACATCAGACAGAGAGATGTCAAGCAATTGATCATGAGGCAAACTGGAGAGCTGCACCTCGTGAATCGTCGTATAGACAATAAATAATTAAAATTTGATGAATTTTCGATTTTCACCACCTGAATTTGTGGTAGCTGTGAATTGAATATTTTTCTATTTTTAACTGTATGTTACTATTGATCTGTTATATGTATTAAGCCTAAAACTGAAGAGCTGCACCTCCTTATTTTCGATTAATCTGGAAAACGACAAATTTCAACGCGTTTTTGAATTCCCGGGATGTACGATGTTTACCAGGTGGCACAGACCTTTCCCCGGCTCTCATTCATGATTTTCCGGTTTGACTGTCCCTATTTTTTTACGAAATATGAGAACGGTGTGGTTGGACGGGCAGGACATGCATGGCGAGGGTAGATCAAAAATATAGGCGGAAAAAAATGAAGATTTAAAAAAACGCAGAAAAGCAGTCGCTCAGAGAAATAAAGGCATGGGAGAATTAATATGTGAGTGGTTCATTAATGGGGAAGGAAAAAATAATAAAAAAATTCAATGGACGAGCAGAAAATTGACATAAAAATTTATCATTCTTAGGTCGTGTAGTTAAGAAAGATCGGCCGTGAAAGTGTTATTATAGTTGGCCGGTTTGCACGCGCAAACACACAACGCGTATCCTAATTATACTCCAGAAATTAAAATCCGGTCTGTGGCGAATTTTCATATCCTGACAAAAAATGACGGTAGGTTGAGGTTATCGAATGCGTCTCCCATCTTTCTCGCTGCCTCTCCTTTTCCCTCGGTATCTCACCGTCACAGCCAACACGAGGGCGTGCGATTTTAGAATCCGCTGCGGTCACGTCGCACCTTGGGAACTAATTTTTGAGTTGCCGAACGTACCGGTTTTCGTGAAATCTTGCTCGATTAGCATGAAAATAATGATTGTAAGCGAATAACATGGTTAAACAAAAATATTGAATGTGTCAAACTTATTTCCGATGATCCTCCAGAAGATCAAATGCTACGAATATCGATTAAAGAAAAATTAGTCCAAAACCCTGTTGGCTAACGTAATCATCACTAGATAACCGAGGTTGATTCTCTCAATTTCGTAGCATGTTTGGACTAACCCCGGCGTGCAATTTCAATTTTAAGGTTTGTGTAAATCGACTCCTCCACCCCTTGATTTGTGTGTTGCAAAAAAAATCCATTTTGGAAAAATTCAATGTGTAGTTCTTTCAATTTTATTTTCGGATTATTCTAGTTGAGTTAATAGGATAAAAAAAGTGTATGATGCTTACATGTTAGACCAGTGATGAGTGCGCTCTTCTGTTTAAACTATTCTGAAATTATTTTTCTGAAACATCTTTCCACTGTGAGTAGGTCAGCGTTGTAGTGTTGTTAGATCGAATTATTCGCATTCGAGAATAATTTTCTCATTTTTCCTCGAGGGTGATTTTTAATCTTGCACAATCTTGATTTTATTCTCGAATGAGCGGGCACGTACAAATCTTATCGATAATGCATTTGCATTTTATTTTATTTTATTATTCCGAATCGAATTGGAGAATAGCCAGCTCATTTATCACCACGCGCAATCTCGTGTGAGGCTACTCTCCCCATACATTGACAAAATCACCTAAATGTTCGAGAATAAAATGGAAATGAATTTTCTAATAAGAATCATTCTTCACTTCGATTTGAGAATGTAGAATTAACTCCCAATTCCTTCAATCTTTTGCCTCTTTTCCACAGCTGTAGAAGAGCGAAGAGCTGTAGAGCAGCGGAACTGAATTTGTTGTAAGTGATTGAGAAGTCGTTCTTTGCAGATACGTTTTGATGGAATTAGTGGAGACTGAGAAGGACTATATTAAAGATCTTGGATCTGTAGTGGAGGGATATATGGCCGAAATGCAGGTAGATATTACGTGTTACAATGGAGTGAAATAGTACGATTAAGGAGAAAGATCTACCCGAAGATCTCCAGGGGAAGGACAAGATCATATTCGCCAATATAGCTCAGATTCATGAATTTCATAAAACGTAAGTGTATCGTAAGCGTAAGCGTAAGTGTAGTGTATATGGTTGTAGAATGTGCCGGAGTCTCTACTATGGTCCATAGTCGATGGGATTCATTGCTTCACTTATTTTATTTTTTAGGTCATTCTTGAAAGATATCGAACGCTGTCTGGAAGACTACAATGCTTCTGCCTCAGCATTTGTTAAATTCGTAAGTACTTTCACTAGAAAAGAGGATCATATGAGGGCGTCCGCCTAATTGTAAGGGTAGATCCAACGGGGTCGGGAACAGGTACAAAATTGAATTGTCTGAAAGTTGGCCCTCGGGGTTATTACCCTCTACACGCTGGTGATGTCGATTTCCCAATATGCCCCTCCGCGCTCTAGGGGGGGTGCCCCCTCCTTTTTTTCATCGGAGTTTAAATGGTCTGAAAACATTATTCATTCAACATTATTCATTTTTATTTCCGTTTGGTACAGTTACAATAAATTTGCTAGAGTATATCGAGAAACGGAGGTCCTTCGATTGGATTGGATCGGTGGGTTTGCTTGGCAGCAAGGGTAGGGTGGGAAAAGGTGGTGGGGAGGGGGTCAAATATCGAGCCAATTGGCAATACTAGAATGGGGGAAGAAGGAAGGGGGTTGGTAACGGATGAAGTTACAGAAAACATTGTGAGATGAGACTACTCGATTAGGGGGGAGGGAATTCCAAATGCTAATCGTTCTGGAAGCAAGGGTCGAACTTTAGTTATGTGGAATAAATGGCAGAGATATATATGGGGTAACGTACAGCGCTGATACATTCTACGGGTAAAATCGCGCTGGACTCTCTCCAAGTCTTTAGTCATGCCAACGCTATGAACAGGGTTCCAGATTACTGAGCAATATAAGTCTACAGCGCTGGTGAATTACTACGGAATGATTTAAAGATGAGATTTGTTTTAGAACGGGCTTTACATACAATTTTGCTAATGTGGTTAGAAAACGAAAGGGTCGGGGGAAAATCGACGCCTAGATTATGTGAGACGCGTTGTTTGCGCGACCTCTAAGCTCCGCCCCCCCCCCTTCTCTCACCCTCTCTCGCCACCACTCCTCGCCCATCTAGCACAAGGCTTCGTTTTCGACTTACAGTGGGATCTGTGTGCAATGCCATCAAACGTCCTATCGGAACTCAAGAAGAGAGGTTCCCATATGTTTCTTTTGACCTAACTCTTGCTCCCCGATAGTGCTACTGTACAGGGGACAACTAAGACTTTATTGTTGGGCTCGTCGAGAGCAACGATTCTGATAAGGTAAGTTTGCACATTTGCATGCGTTTGAACCGAGATATGACTATAAATGTGAAAATATTTCCAAGTCCAGATAGCTCAAAATTCCCCTGTACAGTAGCACTATCGGGGAGCAAAAGTTAGGTCAAAAGAAACATATCACGCGTTTCGCGTAAGAACGTAGACAACCTTGGTACAAGGGAAAGTGTAGTGATATGCGTTTTTATCAGTTTTGGGTTACTTGATGGTCTGAGAACATGCTCTGAAAGTTTCAGACTGGTCGGTTCATTTTTGGCTGTGCAGCAGCTTGCTGCAGCACTCTGAGGCTGTTTTTTCGACCGCTGTTTTCTGCCCTTAGAAGACCCTTTCATGAAAAGTGTAAAACTGAATGTGGGTCTCTTTTTCAATGATCTCAACGCTTATCAACTTTTTCAGAAGCAAAAATAGCCTTAATTAGCATATTTCGTTATTTTATCTCGTTTTTCTCGCCGTATTCATTTGTGTTAAGAGTGCAATGTTCATTTTTTATATCATTGCATGCGGAATCGTATGAGGAATCCAACCATGTGCATCACATGTCATAACTCGGAAGCTTTTTTGTGCTACGTCCAAAATAATGGGTGCGCTGATCGATTTCCCTCTTCATTCCTTTGTCTGCCCTGTCATTTCACGGCAAACGAGAGAGGGAGCGGCTTAAAAATGAAGGAAAGGGGTCGATTTTTCGCCTATTTTGGACGTAGCACAAAAAAGCTTCCGAGTTATGACATGTGATGCACATGGTTGGATTCCTCATACGATTCCGCATGCAATGATATAAAAAATGAACATTGCACTCTTAACACAAATGAATACGGCGAGAAAAACGAGATAAAATAACGAAATATGCTAATTAAGGCTATTTTTGCTTCTGAAAAAGTTTACAGGCGTTGAGATAATTGAAAAAGAGGCCCGCTTTCAGTTTTACACTTTTCATGAAAGTGTCTTCTAAGGGCAGAAAACAGCGGTCGAAAAAACAGCCTCAGAGTGCTGCAGCAAGCTGCTGCACAGCCAAAAATGAACCGACCAGTCTGAAACTTTCAGAGCATGTTCTCAGACCATCAAGTAACCCAAAACTGATAAAAACGCATATCACGACACTTTCCCTTGTACCAAGATCTGACCATTTGTCTACGTTTTTACGCGAAACGCGTGATATGGGAACCTCAATTCGAGGATGGAGAATCGATATCACGCATGTCGCCTAAGAATCGAATAGAATCAGTGGGAACTATGCACATTATTTGACCCATATATCTAAATGCAGTTTTGGATAGTCCATAGGGTCCCTCACAAGATAGCGTCGAGCTTTGTTTCAAATATTGGTTTTTAAAGGCATGAGACGTCATCAAACTTTCATGGGGCCGAAAATGTCGAACTTTGGATCTTCATAACTTCTTATAGAGACGTCCTATAGCTTAGCTCTAAATAGAAGAATTGTTTCTTATCTCACGAAGAACACGTTGGAACTTTGGGCCCAGTGATATCTTTATTTGCATGTATGCAAATCGATTAAAACGATTCATTATCACCACAATTTCGGGCCCAGATTTCTGAAAAGCGGATGAGACATCATTCGCCTCACTTCATTTTGAATGAGCTGGTCAAGAGTGTATTCTTCACTCTCGGACGAAACGAGCGGCGTGGCCTAGTGATTAACGCATCGGTTTTATTTTTTGCTCATTCGAAGGAGATTTCAGTTCTACTCCGGGTCATGATAAACATTTTTTGCCGCAAGACTGTTAGAATTTAATCTAATAATCGACGGCGACAAATATAAATTATACGAGAAAGTCGAATTGCTGTGAAGTGTACACATGTCATAAATCTAAAACTTTTGCAAAAGGTCGTTCTAGTGCACTTATTTCAATGACGCATTTTAAAGATAGGGCGAAAAAAGTTTGCAAAAATATTTACTGTGACCGGAGTCGAACTGAAATCTCCATCGAATGAGCAAAAAATAAAACCGATGCGTTGCTTTCCACCTTCCACTTAGGCGCTTTCCACAGTGGGTTCCGAAAGTGACACGTTTCATTTTGGAGACGCGAAATGAGGCATTGTCTCCTTTCATTCGTGTCTCCTCGGAGACGTCTCTCGGCCCAAAATGAGAGGGAGACAATTCGAGAGAAGTCTCCATTTTTAAAACGCGTTCTCTGTAAGAGCGGGACGGTCGTCTACAGGGGGTGGCACAATGATTCAAAATGGTCGGATGGAGCTGAAATTTTCTGTGGGGAGTGCCTATGGGTCGGGAATGCTTCCATCAAAATTTTAGACCGATTGTCCAACTTTTTGACCTACCAAAAAATTTCAATATTTGCCCTCATGCAATACACCATTCGATAGAGCATGAAAAGTTATGACTTAAGCTATTTTTTGGTCCGTTTTGGATCTCATCTGCATGAGTTCTGCATGAAAATGTGCAAATTTTGGGGGTTTTGAATTTTTTTTCATCACGAAGATCTCATTTGCACCGGTCAGTTTTGTGCTCATTCGATGCGCCTTGCAATTCTCCATCGACATGATTTTTTTCAATATTTATTTCGGGAACGAAAGGCATGAAATTTCATGTTTTCTAGCACGCATTCGTCGACGAAGGTTCGAATCCGCCTCCCTACATGATCTTTTGCCAACCTTTTACTCGCTACAAATGATGTGTTTTGGTCTCCATGACACTTCACATGTGTTTACACGCCATTGCGACGATGTTTTGACCATTTTTACATGGTTATTTTGGCATGACCTGATTCTCATTTTTTTCACATAAGGGGCCCTTTGATTGCATCTGACCAAAGGGGGGACCCTTATGTGAAAAATGCTGGACTGCGACTGGGATAGGGATGACCACAATTGCACTTCAAAAGTACCTCAAACAACATGTAAACAACATGTGAACTGTCATGGAGACCAAAACACAT
Source organism: Pristionchus maxplancki (assembly GCA_900490775.1). NCBI lineage: Eukaryota > Metazoa > Nematoda > Chromadorea > Rhabditida > Neodiplogasteridae > Pristionchus > Pristionchus maxplancki. The sequence continues at coordinate 179,581 of LS586319.1, forward strand.
CATTTGTAGCGAGTTAAAGGTTGGCAAAAGATCATGTAGGGAGGCGGATTCGAACCTGCGTCGACGAATGCGTACTAGAAAACATGAAATTTCATGCCTTTCGTTCCCGAAATAAATATTGAAAAAAATCATGTCGATGGAGAATTGCAAGGCGCATCGAATGAGCACAAAATTGACCGGTGCAAATGAGATCTTAGTGATGAAAAAAATTCAAAACCCCCAAAATTTGCACATTTTCATGCAGAACTCATGCAGATGAGATCCACAATGGACCAAAAAATAGCTTAAGTCATAACTTTTCATGCTCTATCGAATGGTGTATTGCATGAGGCCAAATATTGAAATTTTTTGGTAGGTCAAAAAGTTGGTCAATCGGTCTAAAATTTTGATGGAAGCATTCCCGACCCATAGGCACTCCCCACAGAAAATTTCAGCTCCATCCGACCATTTTGAATCATTGTGCCACCCCCTGTAGACGACCGTCCCGCTCTTACAGAGAACGCGTTTTAATATTAATCATTCCTCATTCCACCACCCATTGTGAATCGTGGAGGGGAGAATGGGGAGGCGCCTCTCTCAATTTCTTCACAATGATGGAGACAAGGCAAAGTACATATCACGGGTCTCCTGTAAAAACGTAGGAAAATGAAACCCTTATGCTGCAGAAAAAAAATTTTGGTCTTTGATTTAGCTGAAAGTCATTTGACTAGGTAAAATGAGGGCGACGAGACCGCCCATCTACTTTGTTTCTCGAAATTTGCATGTTGAAGTGGTTTTGTGACCTACAGCTTCAAATGGCTATTTCTCGCTTCGTTTTTGACCTACCAAGTTCTAACCGGCACAGGTCGATCCGAAATAATATTATCTAGAAATAACTCAACTGAGGGTATGGTTTAAAATTTCATCTTCCATGTGATTTTGCATGAAAACGTTTTTTTGACCTACAAAATGATGGTTTTCTCGAAACTTTCCTCTAAAGGGTATGAATTTTATCTTTGATATCGATTCCCCGCCCCCAACTTGAGTTAACCTAATATTTCATTTGACCCAACTCTGGTTTCCCGATAGTGCTACTGTACATGGGAATTCTGACTTCTCTGGACTTGGAATTATTTTCGCAACCCGTTTCCATTTATATCTCGTCGCAACCTTATGCAAATTTACAAACTTACCCCACCCGAATCGATCTTCTCGACGAGCCCGACAAAAAACTCTAAAGGGTCCGAAGCGTAAAAGTTGACCGTTTCCGAGTTACATCGTCGAATACATTCCTAACGCATTTTCAGGATTTCCTCAGTTCAAAATATTCTTGCGCCGTACCTTGAAAACGGTCAACTTTTACGCTTTGGACCCCTTAGTGTTTTTTGTCGGGCTCGTCGAGAGGATCGATTCGGGTAGGGTAAGTTTGTAAATTTGCATAAGGTTGCGACGAGATATAAATGGAAACGGGTTGCGAAAATAATTCCAAGCCCAGAGAAGTCAGAATTCCCATGTACAGTAGCACTATCGGGAAACCAGAGTTGGACCAAATGAAATATTAGGTTACCTCAAGTTGGGGGTGGGGAATCGATATCAAAGATAAAATTCATACCCTTTAGAGGAAAGTTTCGAGAAAACCATCATTTTGTAGGTCAAAAAAACGTTTTCATGCAAAATCACATGGAAGAAATTTTAAACCATACCCTCAGTTGAGTTATTTCTAGATAATATTATTTCGGATCGACCTGTTCCGGTTAGAACTTGGTAGGTCAAAAACGAAGCGAGAAATAGCCATTTGAAGTTGTAGGTCAAAAAACCACTTCAACATGCAAATTTCGAGAAACAAAGTAGATGGACGGTCTCGTCGCCCTCATTTTACCTAGTCAAATGACTTTCAGCTAAATCAAAGACCAAAATTTTTTTTCTGCAGCACGCGTTCCTACATTTTTACAGGAGACCCGTGATATTAAAATGAGGGAGACGTCTCTCACTTT
>LS590071.1:37530-49646 GCA_900490775.1 Pristionchus maxplancki
TATACTAAAAACAAGTGTTCTAAATACGGGCAATCATCTCTTCATTTTACACTCACTTGCGGCGGTCAGAGAGGCGAAATGAACAGACGATTACTCGCATTTCGATCTCAACTCCAACCCCATTCAGTCTGCTACGAGGACTCTGACTGCGGCAGTGAGAGGACGTGTGCAAGAAGCTCCAATGGCCACCATATAAGGTAGGGAGGGCTTCTCTCATTATTTCATTTACTCTCTTGACCGATTGAGTGACGAGAGAGCGCGTGAAAAGAAAGTCACTATTTGAGCTGTATCAGAGATGCGAGAGAGCAATTTCTCACCAAACCTTCTCTAATAGAGTTCGAAATACGGGTGATCTCTCCTCTCACTCGCTTCTCCGACCAGTGATAGCGTGCACGGAATGAAAAGATTACCCATATTTCGAACTTTAATCTCTAACAAGTTCCCCCTTCTAGCTACATTCACCTACACACGCATGTAACTATTTCGTCGCTCCTCGAGCGTGGATGAATTATTATTATTTTTGAGGTCCTGCGGCGGCGGTTTTGGATGCTGTGTTCCGACCGGCGTCATCGACTATGCGACGTGCGATGGCAATCATAGGAGAAGTAAGGCATTTATCAATTATGGGAGAAATATTACGAGAAGTAAAACGGAATAAAAGGAGATGTAACACATTTTCTCACCTTTCTCTGTTATTTTCACCTTTATCTTCGCGAATTTTCGACAAAATATGCCGTACTGTTGCATTTTCGATATCGTCGCGCCCTCTTCCATTCCCTTGAAAATCGAGGGAGACGGATGAAGTAACAAATAGTGCATCCATGTATGTAGAAATACTGGTCACAAAATCTGAATCGAGGCAACCGCCACATTGCAGGATGCTTCTCGGGTTCGAATTGCGCTCAGCAGGGTTTTCGAGGCAGCGAGTGTTTCTCTGCACCGAATACGCCCATAGCGAGACATGGACAAGGCTGCTGCAATGGGCCACCCACGCCCACCGAATTTAGCTGGTTAGTTACTCAAAGCGTTTCGCTTGATGGGGGTATACCGGTAAGGCCGGAGACTGCGAGACCTACATGGTAAGGATGTGCGTATTCCTTGATGGTTATCGCTAAAGTTTACTGTCACTATCACTATCAGTTGCCCCGAAATGGCGCGCGATCCACGACTCATGTTCTGCGCTTCCCCTCTTTTCTCCATCGAACAGGTTAGAATAATGTTATTGAATTTACAAAATAATTTTAAAAAACGGCACGTTCATTTCTTGTTGAGATTGAACGGGAATTCCGAAATTGATGCCAACTCTAATGATGACCTAGATATTCACTATTGTTTTCAGAAAAGACTGCAGTGCCCAAATACGTGCGCCGCTGAGATAGTGAGTTCAACATTTTATATTTAATTCAAATAAAAACTTTAAAAAATAAATGTAACGCTTTGCAGGCGCAAGAGAATTGGGACTGCGCGCTGTACTTTGATATCAACGGAGCGGTAGGTTCATAAATTTTGATAATAATTATAACAATAATAATAAAAAAATAATTTGAGGTATCAAGAGGCATAAACTCGTGGCGTGATCAATCCGGGAGTATTAATACGATGGCTCCTGCACTGAAGGTTTTATTCAATCTTTAAAAATACTTTTTTTTATATTATTTTCAAAATATAAAAAAAATTTTTAAGACATACATCTTTCAGATCGTCTCAGTATCCGCTAAACCAGGATGCACCATCACTCTTGTCACGCCAGATGTCGTATTCACAAGGCATCTTGTTGTTTTTGCTGTTGTTTTTATGTTTTCAAGAAACAATAGCGTAATAGACAACACTTTTCAGTGCCGGTTCGATTAACTTCTTCGCTGTCTCGGGCGGTTATCAGTACGCGAAATCGTTCACGTGCACGTGTAAATAAACAAAATAATGTTTGTTATTCTTTATTATTCATAATTATTCAAGTGCGTGTGCGAATAAACTGTGATTCATTATATTTGTTCATGTTTGAAATTTGCATTTTAACACAACACTTCGACATGAAAAGGTGATGGTAGATAATACCATCCAACAAAATGAAGAAGGTGAACTAATCAGATCCTAGGAGAGATGTATTGCCCGTGGCAAATCGTGAAAACCCCAGAAGATAATTGGATTAGTCTTTTCGGAAATTCCGAATTCCGAACGGTCACCCCTAGTAAACAGCGCAATGCTGGCTCAATTTAATCGTTTTTCATTATTCATTTTGATTCAATCCGTTTGGATTATCTCCTTTCAAATATATCTTCTTTCGCAAAATGGGATTGATTTTGCAATGCTATGTGCCGGATTTACGGAGCAACCAACAAACGGATCATGCTGATTCAACTTGATCCCTTCTTCGCGGCTGATTCTAAACCGTCTGGATTATGTTTCCACCCGGTGAGATAGAACGGCGAAAAAGGAGACGAATATGCGGTTTGAATTTGTTTGCTGAGTCACTGCATTTCAGTAAACAATCATAATTCTAACGATATAAAAGGAAAGTGGATTCTGTTCTTCTCGATTTGGCCGGCTAGCGAGGTTACTATCTTACGATGTCGATTAACGCCCTCTTCCTCCTTCTCCTCGTCATTGCTGCTACAGGTGCTCGTTATTGTGATCTTTTTTTTGCATTTTCCCAGATAAGTTTGTTATTTTTATCAAATTCTTTTTATCAAAAAAAATCGTTCAGATGGCGTCCGGGTTAGGGCGTGCAACGTTCACTGTGAGATAATGGAAGGCGCGAGAGCCTGCTGCAGGTTTGGTCTAGGGCCAAGAAAAGTCACACTTAAAGAAGCCGTCCCACGAGTTTTTTCGTGGACAATCTGGATGCTCAGCCATGTTTATCCCTTGAATCCTAGTGCAAATCCGAATTTTGAAGTCTCTAGCTCAATTTTGAAGCGAGCTATGCGCGCTCAAAGTTTTCCGATAACGCAGGGAAAATCAAGATGCGCGGTGCAAAGGGAAAGGGGGAGAGGGAGAAGGGAAGGGAGAGGGGAGGAGGAAGCACTCTGTTTGTCTGACTCTCTCGCTCTCTCACCCTCTTCCCTACAGTATTTTCACTCGCGGCGCACTCCAGTCGTGGTGGGAGCCTATCATTCCACCTCGTGGGACTCCTTCTTTAATTCTCCTTCGCCTGACCGCACGCGAAATAAAAAAAAGATCTGAAAAGACGAAATCATCGGCCGAATCGAATACAACCAATTTCATTGCAGCAATCACGGCTACAGGGGAGGCGCAACCTGCACACTGTTCTTTCAGTTTGCCTTCGTTGATTGTCACCCGTAGCCAACTAGTTGAAATGGCTACGATGCCGCTTTCCTTTTCCTGTCCGCAATGAAATATTGCCTTGCATAAACCATGAATATCGTATCTATGTGTTCGCCGCCCAGTTTCATCGGTGGGGCATCATGTTTACTGCAGAAAGCGTTGAATTTTGTGACTAATTGACGTGACTCTATCGATGAAGCTCCTGATCAAACCACATCCTCAAAAAGGAAACGTCAGTTCGTGCCATCCCGTGCCATTGGTTCCGTCGGGATTTCTCTCCATTTGCCACGGTATCTCGCCCTGCCTACGAACCGATTTGGCACGTTTTCACACATTTGCACAGTCGGCTGCAGTGGTGGGCAAAACAGTTCAAAAGCGTGAAGGAATCTGCACGAATTCACACCAACCATGGCTCTCTTTCCTCTCCTCGTCTCCTTGCTCTTCGTTCATTGGGCAAGTGCTACGACGGACTACGCGACGTGCGATGGCGACCTGACAGCTGGTGTGTGTTTCCTTTGTTTGCTTTTTTTGTAATGCGGAAAAATGCGTTAGGGAGGTCTTACAAATAACACTCTTGGTGTTTGGTCTTGAATTGTCATGCTACAATTCTTTCAGTTAGGATTCCCTTGAGGCCGAGGAAAAGAGAGCTGGACTCCAAAACTTCCAATCACCCCCATGAATTGCAGCGTGCTTCTCCACTTCTGATTGTGCATCGTCCGGCTACAGCGGCGCAATCTCCTGCAATAGTGCTGCCAACACTCCTGTTCCTGCTGGAAGCTACGTTGCTGGTTGCTGTGAGAGAGGAACCCCAGATGGAGGACAGCAGGCGGAGATGGGCTGGTGAGCTGGTTTTCAAGATGAACGTGGACAACTGTAACAACCCGTACTGAATTAGCCTTCAGTATTCCTCACCTTTTTTCGTGACCACATTTATTTTTCTATTTCCAATTTTATTCAGTTGTCGACAGATGGCTACGGATCCTAATGTGATGCTGTGTGGGTCGCCATTCTTTACTTCTGATCAGGTCTGATCGTTGTTCATCCGTTTTTTTTAAATGGTCGAAGACAATAAAATAGAAGTTAGTATGCCTTTTAACTTCATTCTTTTCAGAAGAAAGCCATGTGCCCTATTACCTGCGCTACCGAAATCGTAAGTTTTTAATCGAAATTATTGTTTTAAATAAATATAAATCATGTAATAAACAAATAAATAACAACTCAGAACCAAACCGGTGGCGACTGCGCCATCTATTTCGACACGAATGGAGTGGTTGGTGTTTATTTATTTATTTAATTATTTAAATTAATTAAATAATTAAATTCAGGTAGCGAGAGGCATCGCTGCTGGGAATACTGGCAAGGGCAACACGAATACAGTCTATCCGTCCAAGAAGGTAATGTATTGTTCCGGAAGACGCGCATACTGGTTCTGCTTCGCTAAATTCTAGCAACCATTGAAAGATTCGATCTCCTTTCACCCATTTTTCTTGGGATTCTAGTGATTTCCCAAAGGTTGACAGAATCAATAAATGTGTCAGAATCAGAATGATTATTCAGATGGTTTCTGCATTCGCTAGAAAAGGCTGCTCACTGATGGTCTACAATCTGCCTATTGAAAAGCTGATTGCCAATCAATTGCCAGACGCTGTGTACACAGGGTTCGTTAAGAGTTTCAGATCAATCACGATTTGTTTTGCTTGCCTCTTGAATCAATGACAATCAATCAGCTGCCTGATTCCGTTTGCACGGCGAATTCTATTCAACCAATCATTCACGCGATTCTGTCAAACGGAAGTAGGGAGGAAACAGTGCAAAATATCTGTGAATATTGTTACAATACGAGTTTTAACTTCAAATAAACTTTTCTCGGACTCGGCCAATCAATCCATTTCAGAACCGCCTTTCGCAACTTCCTGGAAATCAGCGGCATATTCCAGTACGCAAAATCGTTCAAGTGCGTGTGCACGTGATTGTTTTGTTCGTGCGGATAAATTATGCAGATCAACAGCTGCGAATTTAAATTATGATCTTTGTAGTGAAAATATCCGAACAACATCATTAGCGGAATACAATTTTTGACTTATCTTCTCACTGAAGCATACCTGGACACACTTTCAAGCGACGTGTTAAACTAATCCGCATGTAATGCAATTCCTTATTTCATTCTCTCTGATTGAAAAAAAGTTGATCTCTCATTCTCGTCTCCATTTCTCGCAGCGAGTTGTTCCTCATGTGGGCTGCGCTCTTTCTGCTCTTCTTTCTCCATTTCACGAATGCCATCAATGAAGATAGCGATCCATTGACGGTGCGTTTGATATATTTAGTTTTTTTAAACTAATTTTGGTTCGAGTGACTACTTCGGTTCTGCCATCTCTTATGAGATTTCATTTTTTTTCTGTTTATTTTTCTACTGTGTTTCAGCAAATCGCTCAAGCCTTCTTCAAAGAAGATTTCTTCTATGCTCATCTCAAGAGTGAATTCGTCAATTCATCAATCAGTCCATGCGACAACTTTTATCGCCGACTCTGCCCGAGGGATTTCCCAGTCAAGTCGTGGATTTGGAACAAAGTGATTACTTTATGTTCTTAGCGCTATTATGCGTCGATTTATTATAGCTCCAAGCTCAAATCAATGCGATTATTAATATCAAAGGTTTTCTCTCTCCGGTGCCCGAAAATCAAACGATCCAGGTACGTTTCTTTTACCAAAATTTATTTTACATCACCTAATCGTCTTTTATCTTATTTTGCACGCTCTCTCGCTTCTCTGACCAACGAGAGATCAGTGCGAAATGAGGGAGCCTGAGAATTACTTGATTTTAGAGAATGGAGGCTGCGGCAGCACTGGATGACACTGATTACACCGATGATAGATCCATTTTCACAGCGATCAATCGATTGTGAGGCGAAAATTCAGATTTTATTTTCATGTCTCAGAATCATTTGACAATCTATCACTTAAGAAAATCATTCAACGCATTAAATTGGTTTACAAGGCATACAGGCGATCTCGGATTTGCCAAATTGCAGCGCTTGCTGCCGAAAGCATTACTTCGCAATAGAACTGTGAGAAATGTATCTATTTAGCAATTTTTATGTCGAATTATTAAAAATATCTAAATTCAGGAGGTAATCAAAACATTCTCGGTGAAAATCAAGGAATTTATGGCCAAACAAAGAGGATTTGTTGACGAGGTTTTTATATCTAAAGATATTGCTAAATCTTGAATTTTAAGTACTTGAAAACATTCGAAAATGTGATGCAAGTAGACCAAGCCACGCGATCGTTTGTGCAACGGTTATTAGTTTTTTAAAAATATTTTTGTTATTAATATATTTTAGTGATGGTATTGACCACGAGACCGCTCGTAAAAGAGTAGAAGCCATTATAAGCAACATCGTCGAAGAATATCTACGCAGAGTCAGAGTGGGGCATTAATTTTTGTAGGGTCGATCACGCTGTGTTTCAGAATGGTAGATGGAGCTCGAAAGAGGACAGATTTGGTTTCACTCAAAGAGATATTTTAACTACATACATCAAAGATATCTCTTACGCTGTAAGTCGGCTTTTACATTTACAATTTAAATTTCTCTTCAAAGATATCCTTCGCCAATCGATATTCAATCCCGGACAATGTTAAAGAAGATGTCATCGAAAAATTTCACTCATTGTACATCGAACAATTTAGGCGCCTGTGCGTTTTAACGATCTAATTAGTGGTTTTTTTCCTAATTTGCAGATCCGAATTATCGCACATGCCATTTTTGCGCAATTTCTGGGCCAAGCTCAGTGCTACTGAGATAATTTACGCAAAGGACTTGCGAGGGTTAGGGCTTTTTTCGATTTGCGAGCTGTGTTTTCAGAGCTCAGAGAATCCAAATGATGAACTCGGATCCGCTAACGTTCACAGCCTTCTCTAGTGCAGAACAAGAACTGCTAAATGAACGCTCAGTTGCCTCAATTGTAATCAATCAAGTCTTTTCTATGCACGCATCGCTTTCTGCTCCAACAGCCAGCCTGGTGGGCGTTAATGATAACAGCAACAAAAACAAAAACATATAAAATAATGTTACAGATCGGTTTCACTGGCGCCGTATTCGCTCACGAATTCTATCATCAAATTCAGTTCGTTTTCAGAGGTACTACCAGGTTCCCTGGATATATCGAGGATACCAGGTACATTTCGAGTTTTTAGATTGATGTTTGAACTTCCCAACCCCATTTTTTGAAGCGGGAACAATTAGTTGTTTTACCACGAATCGTAATCTTTATAATTTGATAACGACGATACCCACTTTCAGTGACCACAGACGTGCTGAAGACTGCGTTTCGAAACATTATTCTGACGTTTGCAGCCGATTCAACGAAGTTTATCCACTTTTTCAATTTGACAATCATAAATTAATCTCAGAAATCGTGCGCCACAGCTTTCACTGTTACAGAAGACGCGCCGGATGTTTACGGGCATCAAATATTGTTCAGTGTGCTGGAAAAGATGATGGGCGACGATATCGATGTGGGTGACAATCTAAAAAAACTATTTTTTGTTTTTATTTATTGTTTTTTAGAAAATCGTCTTTCTCGACCTGAAGATGAGCAATCGGGAGCTGTTCTACTACACGATTGGAGTCACTTGGTGCAATAAGGATTCTAGATATATTTAATTGCTTTCTAAGAGGGTTTAGATAACTTTGATGAATATAATCTTTTCAGGGCGCAATGGGTGCATAAAGTAGAGGAAGGACCGGGAAAGAGAGAGGACGATGTGCACAACGGAGCAATGGTACGTGCACTAGCAATGACAAATCGACATTCGTCTCTCCTCAAATCGCGTTCTCTCTCGTCTCTCTGACCGATCATTTGAAACGAGAGAAGTGCCGAATTGTCATACCAGGGGTATTCGATTGTCGAGAAAGAGCTCTACCACTGAACTACCTGTGCTTCAATGTAAAAGAATATTTTAGTGTCGCGTGAATGGCATGTTCGGCCAACTGCCCGACTTCAAGCGAACGTTTGGATGTTATGATGATGATCGCATGGTCTTTCCCGAGGTTTGTTCTTGTTTTTGCTTCCTAAAGTTCTGAATTTCAGAAATCGATGTGTCCTGTCTTTTCCGATGGTCTGGCATGATGAAGACATTAAAATGCTTAAAACAACCGAATAAAACCGATGCGCTTTCGAACTGTTCATTTTCGTCCTGCTCAATTACATTTAATCCATGCTGGTTTATCACGCTGTCACTGATTCTACCTTTTTTTAATGCTTTAGCACGTTAGACGCCCAAAAATGTTCTTTGAATTAGCAGTATTGGCGCCAATTCGAGCCAAGCCAAGCTTGAGATCCATCTGACGACAACACCCACTCAAGTTTCTATTTCCATTATCTCAGTTTTCATTTATATCTTGGAATGTCACAGCAAGAAAACTCCGTTACTGGGACAGAAAAGGTAAGCAAATTTGTGTTATCTTAAGCGCAATTTTTATTGATGCAGACATCTTTCACTGATCTACCGAACGAACTCATCTTGGATATTTTCAAATTTCTCGACCATTCGAACCGCCGAAAAATGTGCTTGAGCAAGCGGTTGTATCGGTTGTATTTCGCTGTTGAAAACGTCATCAAAAACATCGGTATAGCGGTGAATTTCCCTACAAATTATTGAATATTTCAGAAAACAATTTCAGATTTATGATGATTATTTTGAGATCACAGTGGCAAGCAAGCCCTGTTTCCGTCGCAATGTATCGGATAGATTAGAGGAGGAAATGCAACGACTTCCCCTCAATACTGTCGTCGGGAACATGACGATTAATATACATAGGGGCCACAAGCCACGCCCACTTTCCCTTGACACGATTTCCCCAAAAAGCGAGACGGAGGGAGCACAAAGCTCATTCAAAACGAAATCAGTCGTCCAAAAGCGCGTTCGATAGCTCTTTGTAAGCTCTTTCAATCTAGCGCTGTAGGCCTTGAAAAAGTTTTGTCTAAGTAGGTCAAAACTGGGAAATAAACATTAAAAAGGCTATTTTGACCTTTTCCTGACTATGCACCTCAAACCTACAGCTATAATATGACTAATTCGATTTTTCTAGGATTTGTAGACATTTTTTCAGATTTTTATCTTCACCCCCCGGGTTGTGCTCGACGCGCAAAGAAGCGCGGGGGGAGGGGAGCGAGAGGGCGGGGGGAGGGAGAGAGACACACGCGAGAGAGGCTCCGCCCCCTTCCCTCTCCCTCTCACTTCCCCCTCTCGCCAGGTGTGCTCTGCGCGCGTGGTTTTCGGGGCATAACTTTTGCCAGAGACTAGATATCCATGAGCTCTAAAACGTATGAGGTTATTGGGCTCATGAGGAACAGTTTAAACACATTTTCGACCCCATTGCATGAATTTGGCTAGGCGCGTTGTGGCCCCTAAATATACAGAGCAACACATGTGATGCGGTTATTTATTTTTTCTGCAGAAAATTCATTTTTAAAGATTTTCCAGATTCGAGACAAATTTTTCGATGCGGTTTTTCAATTGAAGATTGAGAGACTGTCCTTTTTCTCTTTTATTTCTTTATCAAAAGTGAGATAATTGCTAACTAATTTACTTAATTAGTTAATTAAGGGATACCAACAGATCGATGTCCGTCAGTTGAACATTGCCAACCTTCTTATTTGTACGCAGAATGTTGGCTCACTGATTGTAAACAGAGGTGTCACATGCGAAGCGCTAACAATTGCAGATTTTTGTACAATTCGGAAGGTACATCAGTCATTGAAGGTACAATTTAATTATATTCATTTAAATTTGCAGAAAATGCTGGAAGGTTGCAAGCTCGAAAGACTTGAAGTTCCGATAGAGATTGGAGTTGAAGACTTTCTCAAGTCCTGTTTCGGGATTGTTGTCGAGAGAAATCGTCGTATTGTATATCGCGCAAAGGACGCGTCTCTCAAGGTATAATTACTGAAGATTAGGGTAGCTATGGGCACGTGTAAATGTTAAGATAATTCCAACCCTATTATGATTAACTGTGTTTCCATTTTCGATTAGCAATTACATTAGTCGACTCCTTATTGATTTGAACTAGACCCTTGCAGCTCTATTCGCTTAACCCATACGCCCTGGATATCGCTGTATTTGACGGCAAAATGCGCACTAACCTCAATGGACGCCAGATATGTTTTGTGAAATCTGATAAGGAACCAGCGATTGGAAACAATATCAGATTCAATCATCCTTTCTAGTTCATCTGTTTGTCTGTTCCCGGTCCAATATAAAGAAATATCGCACTGAAGAGGATTCTCAAGCTAGATATTTCATCAAAATTCCTTAATTACCGCACTACTAATTAGTTAAGATTTCTCCCTGATTGCATCTCTATGAGGAAGCACGTGTGAATGACTCCCATTGTGACCAGCTGCATCCTGCACTTGAACTCCTCGTTTCGCGTACTCTCTCTTCTCCGTGACCTGCTAGAGGATAGATGGAAGATGAGATGCCTAAATTAGTGTCCCTGATCGTTTCTCCATCCTTCCAGCCGTTTCCGTTTTGCCACGTGCGGTAATCAATAAGAATTTCCTGGTTGAGCGCACTAGAAACAAAAATATTTCATATGCGGGATATGTTTCATACTGGACGTAAACGGGAGATGAGTTCTCTGTCATTCAATGGGTACGACTTTAGTCTTGAAAACAATTAAAATCACCTATTAATGTTTTACCGTATCCCAGTCTATCCTTCCAGTTTTCACCCGTAACCCGAGACACCGCACTGTTGTGCCCACCTGAGGCCCCTCCTTACATAATTATTATCCCTTGCTTCTCGCTCGCCCCTAATCATTTCAATCCCAATGGATGATTGAGTGTCTTCCGATATCTGAGGAGGAGAGGAGGAGTACAGGACTAATACGATAGGAGTCGCGTGGGAGGGATTACAGTGAGAAAATTGATACTGTACCCTTGCTTCACCTTCCCCTCGCCAGGGCGCGAAGGAATTTCAGATGGGATATCTATAGGGATAGAGAAGGGATAGGGAGGATTGCGGAACAGGCGTACTCCTACACACTACTTTTATTATTTTTTGTTTAAAATCCTAAATGTGTTCCGAATTGAATTCACTGCGCATACAAAAACATGAAATGTCTGTGAAACCTAACCATGATCGACGTAATCGGCAATATCAAGATCAGATGATCTTATCCACATCTCTCACAAGTTGCGTCAGTCTTTGTCTATCCTTGACATCCATATCCGATCTGTCATCTCTTTGTCTCATCCTCATTCCACTCTCCCTACTACCTCACTGGCTAGATCCAGATAGAGAGTACACGGTATGAGGAGATTCAGACAATCATTCTCACTCCCTCAGTCACAGCAGGCGAGGGAGTCCATGAAATGAAGAGATCCATCCATCCATCCCCCAAGCAGGTGCTCTCTTCTCTATTAGTGGATGTGTCCTCATAATTGGTTCATTCACACCCTCTCTCTTCACTTCCTCTTCATCATATGGAGAATTAACCAATAATATGTTGTTGCTCAATGCGAAACCATTGTTAGGTGGGAGGAACAATGGAGTGAACAGACTAGGGTTGGTAAAATCGAGCATGCTCGACACTCGAGGCCTCGTCCTCGAAAACCCTTTTTTTGACTCGACCTGACTCGAGACTCGATCGAGCGGCTCGAGTGTGAGAGAGAAGCCTCGAGCGGCTCGAGACTCGAGTCAGACTCGAGTCTGACTCGAGTCTGGGAAGGAGAGAGGCATGCAAATGGGGAGAGAGGGAAGGCGACTCTCCTCGCACACAACACTCTCTCGTCACTCTCGCCTCTATCCTATCTCTGCCGTCTCTTCC
>LS590086.1:0-12666 GCA_900490775.1 Pristionchus maxplancki
CGATATTGTATGTTTCGGTACCTTTTTTCACTCGACCAGTTTAGGCATTTCTGTTGAGCAAGCCCCAGTTGGTCGACGCTAAGTGGACTACTACTGCTGCTGAGGAAGTGATTGTGAGCTGGCAAAGAGCATTCACACAACTGTTATACAAACATAAGCACAACTTTGAGACTACTGAAAATGGAGTTGAGGTAGGCCACTATTTATTCTCCAATATCCAATAAACAATATTTTTGTGCAGAAAGAGCGGCGAACCGTTCATCCGTTGGCTTCCACTTCTATTGCCGACATGATGGAAGAATTCGGCCAGTTCAACTACACAATTATTCTTGTTGGATATGGACTTATGGTGGGGATTACTATTGAATGTCATGGAAACATCAGGGAGACAAAGTGATTGTATTCGAGAGAGGATCGCTATTATTCATATTCAATTTCCATCACGATAAGAGCTTGGCAGACTACAAAGTGGGAGTGAAGTTCACTCAGTGAACTACGGGAATGAGTGAGTGATCTACTGCTATCGTGTGTATTACCGTATCCCTTTGTCTGAATGGAATGGGTATTCAATAAGATCTCTCAGATTCGGAATTGCTCTCTGTTCGAACGATGCAAAGTACGGAGGTCACTCGAGAGTCGATCGCAAGTCGAAATATCACACATTCCATCGAGGTGAGTGGATTGACTGATCTACTTTCTATATCTCCTCTTCTTCCTGTATTGATTCCTCTGTAGATTAGTTGTTAAAACGCTGTCTCCCTAAGAACGCAGGTAGCATGGCACAACTCTGGCAAAGTGATCGCCAGGGGCTCAAATTTTGGCAGCATGACCCCTAGGGCCAATGTAAACTCCCATATGAGTTTTGACCCAAAATCTCAAATTTTGACCTACCAATATCGATTTTTCAAACTTTCGATTTTGACCTCGTGTGATAGCTCATTCGAAAGAGCATCAAAAGTTATGTTATAAGCTTTATTTTCGTGATGATCGGACTTGTGCTGCTCAAGAAATCTCAAAATATTCGCAATTCTTCACTATTTTGGGTAAACTTCGGGGTAGCTGTCTGTCTCAATATCACTTCTAGGTCTTGAATTTGACATATCTGTAGTATTTTCTGTCGTAGAAACGGAATATCAGATCCGCGAGGCGAAATTTCAGTGCGCAAGGACCGAAAAATTACCCTGAATTTGATACACTTGGGGGTCAGTTTCAAATCTGATCGATGTAACTCTACACTAAACAAGAATTGTTGAGCTTTTTAATCTCATAACATGATAAGGGGAATATCCGAACATAATTGGATAGTTTGGGGCATCAAAAAATAATTTCGGACAATTCTGATATTTTCGCATTCCTATTTTCGATTTTCACTTTTTCATTAAAAACTACTGTTTTTGGCCTAAATATGATCCCTTGACCACTTCGAGTCGATTTAACACTATTTTGGCTAACTTTGGCTCTCAATGTGAAAATCGATTTTCACTCCAATCGATTTTTGGAGGAAAATTTTCGAAAAAATAAAAAAGTGTCAAAAACGGCTAGAAAGTGATTAATTTTGCTGTGGATAATAACAGGATCTTTTCAGGCCAAAAAACAGAAGTTTTTAATGAAAAAGTGAAAATCGAAAATAGGAATGCGAAAATATCAGAATTGTCCGAAATTATTTTTTGACGCCCAAAACTATCCAATTATGTTCGGATATTCCCCTTATCATGTTATGAGATTAAAAAGCTCAACAATTCTTGTTTAGTGTAGAGTTACATCGATCAGATTTGAAACTGACCCCAAGTGTATCAAATTCAGGGTAATTTTTCGGTCCTTGCGCACTGAAATTTCGCCTCGCGGATCTGATATTCCGTTTCTACGACAGAAAATACTACAGATATGTCAAATTCAAGACCTAGAAGTGATATTGAGACAGACAGCTACCCCGAAGTTTACCCAAAATAGTGAAAAATTGCGAATATTTTGAGATTTCTTGAGCAAGACAAGTCCGATCATCACGAAAAAAAAGCCTATAACATAACTTTTGATGCTCTTTCGAATGAGCTATCACACTCGGTTAAAATCGAAAGTTTGAAAAATCGATATTGGTAGGTCAAAATTTGAGATTTTGGGTCAAAACTCATATGGGAGTTTACATTGGCCCAAGGGATCATGCTGCCAAAATGTTTGCCCCTGGCGATCACTTTGCCGGAGTTGTGCCACATTCCAGCCCGTTTCCTGCGTTCTTACAGAGATTGTGTTTTAAAACGCGTTCTCTGTAAGAGCGGGATGGGGGTGGCACAAGGATTCAAAATGGTCGGATTGAGCTGAAATTTTCTGTAGGCAGTGCCTAGCGGTCGGGTATGCTTCCACCAAAATTTTAGGTCGATTGACCAACTTTTTGACCTACCAAAAAATTTCAGATTTTGCCCTCATGCAATACACCATTCGAGAGGGTATGAAAAGTTATGTGTACGGCTATTTTTTCGTCCACTTTGGATCAAATCTGCTTGAGTTATGCATGCATGAAAATATTCAATTTTTTGAGGTTTTGGATTTTTTTCATCTCGAAGATCTCATTTGCACCGATCGATTTTGTGCTCATTCGATGCGCCTTGCAATTTCCCATCGACATGATCTTTTTCAGAATTTATATCGGTCCCTTAAGGCATGAAATTTCATGTTTTCTAGCACGCAATAGCCGACGCAGGTTCGAATCCTCCTCCCTGCATGATCTTTTGCCTGCCTTATATTGGCTCCAAATGATATGTTTTAGCCTCTAAGACACTTCACATATGTATGCACGTTGTTTGAGGCACTTTTGAAGTGCAATAGTGGTCATCCCTATCACAGTCGCAATCGAGCTTTTTTCACATAAGGGTCCCCCCTTTGGTTGCACACTGATTGCATCTGACATTCCATCTATTTCCTGTATAAAATACATTATTTACCTTGCGGAAAACTGTCGGAAATTAAGTACGATGGTTTTGCACGCTTTTTTGAAGTTTTAATCGCTGTTTTAATGTGAATAAAGAAATTTGAAAAAAATCCGGTTGAAAAAGTCAATTCCGAACGATTTCTCTCTCGCAATTCATGCCGCTTAGCGGAGCACGGCCCCCTAAGGGACGACATAGGCGAAAAAAAAGCGTCCGGATTCCGGCGAAGAAATCCGGAAATTAGGAAAATTTCTACAGTTGCGAGGCTTGCCTGAATCACGTTGTTTGCCTGATTTTCACGGAGGGCCATACTATTTCATGGCTCATCCAGCCAAAACCGTGAAAAAAATCTGTATCCGTGAAATATGTCATTACGGTATTTACTGTGTTTAGCGCAGCATTAATTCCGCCGCTCTCGGACGTCCGCGGACGCTTTTTTTCGCCCTATGTCGCCGCTCCGGGGGCCGTGGCGGAGCTTGTGTGGAGCAATCCGCCAACATGGCGGAACAGATCTTATTTGTGGCGCCACCAAATCTCGCTAGCGGAACGCTTAGAACATTGTGGGAGGACACCTTCGTTGGTAATGAGAAGAAAGAGTTACTGCATTAAGTATGTTTGTTGTGATAAGAATATGTGTGTGGATGAGCGTAATAAAGATGTATTTCAAATATTTTATATTTATTTGTTCCTCGAAGATGGTAATGTCCATCGTATCATATCTTTAATCATTCTTAATCCTTTATCGCAGGTTTAATAAATCAATAAAAATAGTAATTTCTCGATAATATTGAAGTTTTATTGAAGTTCTGGAGTTATTATGGATCGAATCGGAGATAAGGGACAGTCTGAAGGTACCCCAATATATTATTTCTAAACAATAGCATAAATCAATTCGTTTTGTTACATTCGCGGTGCATTTATGGGCTACGGACTATATTAGATGGGTACTTTGACCTCTGTTGGATTTCTGTAGTTCACTTGTGCACGATTGTAGTACGCAATCGTCGACTCTCTGCGGACGAGATTGCTGCGCGCACTCGGCAGTTCCATGCCGCGCGAGGATCTCACCCGCCTCCTCTTCTAGTTCCCCCGGGTGGTGCTTTTGATTCACGGAAGAAGTTGGAGATGGACTTAAAAGAGTGCCAAAAGAGTGTGGAAATGGCAAAGAAAGAGTACCATTTATTGCTGAAAGAAAATGGCGAATTGAAGGTTAGAGCAGATGGGCTGGTGGTAGAGTTGAATAAGGCGCACTTGATTATAAAGCATCAGAGGGTGCTTATAGAGAGATTGAAAGGGACCGCTAGGAAAGATAAGGAGAAGATGGATAAAGTGAGTCGAGATTTGAGATCATGCATTGCCCGTAGCAATGCTTCTGGCAAGCGAGTGAGCTCACAGAGTTATGGAAGGGGGTCCAGAGCGGAAAAGAAGCGAAAGCTTGATGACTTCGTGTCGTCTCTGAGTTCATATCTGGTACATGGCGATGAGGGATTTTTGGTATGGGATTTGGAGGCAGCGAGGAAATTGTTTCAAGACGCGTTTCGGCAATTATTCCCTTCTCAATCTTTCCTCCCAATGTTTTCGCTAATCGATGATCACTCCATGGTGATTGACTTAAATTTGAGATGGAGACAGCGAAAAATGCTTGCTAGCATTCTGAGAATGAAAGGAATCAATGTGCTTCCGACCTGTAATTCAATTTTTGCTGATCACAAGGCGAGAGTAGAAAAATCGGAAATGATGTACCAAAGAAGGACTGTAAGAGTTGGACTGCTAAGCACTTGCCCTGAAATTTGGGATGAGACGGAACTAGTGAGGGTGAAATCCGTGCGGAATTCATTTGAGTCCCTGGTCTCATTTTTCAGCGAAGAGCAGGTTGATAGGCTATGTGGGGGAGAGTTCGGAGGAAGTTGGTGGATCGGAGTGGGAATTGATAAGGGGGGAGATACAGTGAAAGTGACGGGTACAGTAATTAATACTCGCAAGGCGAACAACCCACAATTATCGATTGTTCTCGGAATATATCGAGGGGAGGAATCATACGAGCAGATGAGGTTATGCTTGAAAGAGCTACTCGCCGAGTGTGAGCAGGTGACTGAATTGACTATTAGGGACGGGAGAACGATTGCGACTATGATATTTCTATCGGTAGATGGTAAAGTCCTTACTACCATATATGGCATGGGAACAGGAAGTTCCCGTTTTTCGTGTGTTAGGTGCACGTGGGATAAAGGCAACGCGTCGGATTCTGTGTTTGAGCCAAGGAATTGTGACCACTTCCGAGCGCAGCAATTGGTCTATCTGGATGCGATGCTCGATATTGATGAAAAGAGGAGCAAATGTGCTCATTGGGAAGCGCTTGGCGTTGAGCGGGAGAGCCTAAGCACAACAGAGATAGATAGAGTATTCCCGGCAAGCCTGCACTATTTGCTTGGCCCAGGTGTTCGTTTGATGAAGAGATTGGAAGGACTTTGCCTAACAAAAGATCTACACGAGCATGGTTTTGGCTATGAGATGGATTCTTTTGACGAGAAGATACGAACTGAATTAATTGAGAGGAGGGGCAGAGAGATAGATGTGATTCGAGGAGCGTTGAAAGATGAGAAGCGTTATGAAATTGATGTCGAAAGGTTGATTGCCTTGGTCAATTGTGGAACGAAAACAAATGGCGGAAGGTGCGCCTCTGTATGCTGTTTCATCAGAGATAGGACGGTACAATCAGATTGGGATAACGCAGCCGTTTTTGTGGCCTGTCAAATCTGTACCAATCAGGTTCACGCTATTTGCACTCTAGTGGCCCTGAATGACGTCGAGCTGGATAAGGAGAAACTCTCATATCTATGCATTAATTGTAATTTCGAGAGTGATGTTGTTATTGTGGGGAGATTGACTAAGAGGCTTGAGGCAGCGAGAACGCAGAGGAAGAGGCTGGAAAACATTGTTTTCGTAATGGAGGGTTCTCTACCCAAGTTCGAGGGCATCTGTAATGGATATGGCACAAACTACAGAAATTTGTGCAATGCATTTTCTTCCCTTGGTGCTAGAAGAAGTGCCTACTTCCAAACTTTCACTGGAGCACGGGTGCTCAAGACCGACAACTAAAAACGGCGAAGAAATAAAATTATTTTAAATTCCCACCTTTCGTGTCGGGACTCGACGCCTATGGCAAAGCTCCCTAAAAACCGGCTCTCCCCACAAAAAATGCACAAAGACGCAAACACACACACGAGTCAGACGGTTAGAGAAGGAGTCTCTAACCGTCTAGCGTGGTGCGAGAGCAAGTGGGCGGGGCCGCCGCGCTCCCTGCAAGTTAGACGTGGGGAAAGAGCCGGTTTGAACACCCGTGGACAAAAAGGCGGGCCCAAACCACCGATTAACGTCACGGTATGCACAAATGCACTGGTAAACTTCATCGTCTTTGTCTAATCCCATCTTTTCATATATTCGATCGATATTATTTATTACTTTCTGAACCTGCCCTCCACACGGGTGTTCAAACCGGCTCTTTCCCCACGTCTAACTTGCAGGGAGCGCGGCGGCCCCGCCCACTTGCTCTCGCACCACGCTAGACGGTTAGAGACTCCTTCTCTAACCGTCTGACTCGTGTGTGTGTTTGCGTCTTTGTGCATTTTTTGTGGGGAGAGCCGGTTTTTAGGGAGCTTTGCCATAGGCGTCGAGTCCCGACACGAAAGGTGGGAATTTAAAATAATTTTATTTCTTCGCCGTTTTTAGTTGTCGGTCTTGAGCACCCGTGCTCCAGTGAAAGTTTGGAAGTAGGCACTTCTTCTAGCACCAAGGGAAGAAAATGCATTGCACAAATTTCTGTAGTTTGTGCCATATCCATTACAGATGCCCTCGAACTTGGGTAGAGAACCCTCCATTACGAAAACAATGTTTTCCAGCCTCTTCCTCTGCGTTCTCGCTGCCTCAAGCCTCTTAGTCAATCTCCCCACAATAACAACATCACTCTCGAAATTACAATTAATGCATAGATATGAGAGTTTCTCCTTATCCAGCTCGACGTCATTCAGGGCCACTAGAGTGCAAATAGCGTGAACCTGATTGGTACAGATTTGACAGGCCACAAAAACGGCTGCGTTATCCCAATCTGATTGTACCGTCCTATCTCTGATGAAACAGCATACAGAGGCGCACCTTCCGCCATTTGTTTTCGTTCCACAATTGACCAAGGCAATCAACCTTTCGACATCAATTTCATAACGCTTCTCATCTTTCAACGCTCCTCGAATCACATCTATCTCTCTGCCCCTCCTCTCAATTAATTCAGTTCGTATCTTCTCGTCAAAAGAATCCATCTCATAGCCAAAACCATGCTCGTGTAGATCTTTTGTTAGGCAAAGTCCTTCCAATCTCTTCATCAAACGAACACCTGGGCCAAGCAAATAGTGCAGGCTTGCCGGGAATACTCTATCTATCTCTGTTGTGCTTAGGCTCTCCCGCTCAACGCCAAGCGCTTCCCAATGAGCACATTTGCTCCTCTTTTCATCAATATCGAGCATCGCATCCAGATAGACCAATTGCTGCGCTCGGAAGTGGTCACAATTCCTTGGCTCAAACACAGAATCCGACGCGTTGCCTTTATCCCACGTGCACCTAACACACGAAAAACGGGAACTTCCTGTTCCCATGCCATATATGGTAGTAAGGACTTTACCATCTACCGATAGAAATATCATAGTCGCAATCGTTCTCCCGTCCCTAATAGTCAATTCAGTCACCTGCTCACACTCGGCGAGTAGCTCTTTCAAGCATAACCTCATCTGCTCGTATGATTCCTCCCCTCGATATATTCCGAGAACAATCGATAATTGTGGGTTGTTCGCCTTGCGAGTATTAATTACTGTACCCGTCACTTTCACTGTATCTCCCCCCTTATCAATTCCCACTCCGATCCACCAACTTCCTCCGAACTCTCCCCCACATAGCCTATCAACCTGCTCTTCGCTGAAAAATGAGACCAGGGACTCAAATGAATTCCGCACGGATTTCACCCTCACTAGTTCCGTCTCATCCCAAATTTCAGGGCAAGTGCTTAGCAGTCCAACTCTTACAGTCCTTCTTTGGTACATCATTTCCGATTTTTCTACTCTCGCCTTGTGATCAGCAAAAATTGAATTACAGGTCGGAAGCACATTGATTCCTTTCATTCTCAGAATGCTAGCAAGCATTTTTCGCTGTCTCCATCTCAAATTTAAGTCAATCACCATGGAGTGATCATCGATTAGCGAAAACATTGGGAGGAAAGATTGAGAAGGGAATAATTGCCGAAACGCGTCTTGAAACAATTTCCTCGCTGCCTCCAAATCCCATACCAAAAATCCCTCATCGCCATGTACCAGATATGAACTCAGAGACGACACGAAGTCATCAAGCTTTCGCTTCTTTTCCGCTCTGGACCCCCTTCCATAACTCTGTGAGCTCACTCGCTTGCCAGAAGCATTGCTACGGGCAATGCATGATCTCAAATCTCGACTCACTTTATCCATCTTCTCCTTATCTTTCCTAGCGGTCCCTTTCAATCTCTCTATAAGCACCCTCTGATGCTTTATAATCAAGTGCGCCTTATTCAACTCTACCACCAGCCCATCTGCTCTAACCTTCAATTCGCCATTTTCTTTCAGCAATAAATGGTACTCTTTCTTTGCCATTTCCACACTCTTTTGGCACTCTTTTAAGTCCATCTCCAACTTCTTCCGTGAATCAAAAGCACCACCCGGGGGAACTAGAAGAGGAGGCGGGTGAGATCCTCGCGCGGCATGGAACTGCCGAGTGCGCGCAGCAATCTCGTCCGCAGAGAGTCGACGATTGCGTACTACAATCGTGCACAAGTGAACTACAGAAATCCAACAGAGGTCAAAGTACCCATCTAATATAGTCCGTAGCCCATAAATGCACCGCGAATGTAACAAAACGAATTGATTTATGCTATTGTTTAGAAATAATATATTGGGGTACCTTCAGACTGTCCCTTATCTCCGATTCGATCCATAATAACTCCAGAACTTCAATAAAACTTCAATATTATCGAGAAATTACTATTTTTATTGATTTATTAAACCTGCGATAAAGGATTAAGAATGATTAAAGATATGATACGATGGACATTACCATCTTCGAGGAACAAATAAATATAAAATATTTGAAATACATCTTTATTACGCTCATCCACACACATATTCTTATCACAACAAACATACTTAATGCAGTAACTCTTTCTTCTCATTACCAACGAAGGTGTCCTCCCACAATGTTCTAAGCGTTCCGCTAGCGAGATTTGGTGGCGCCACAAATAAGATCTGTTCCGCCATGTTGGCGGATTGCTCCACACAAGCTCCGCCACGGCCCCCGGAGCGGCGACATAGGGCGAAAAAAAGCGTCCGCGGACGTCCGAGAGCGGCGGAATTAATGCTGCGCTAAACACAGTAAATACCGTAATGACATATTTCACGGATACAGATTTTTTTCACGGTTTTGGCTGGATGAGCCATGAAATAGTATGGCCCTCCGTGAAAATCAGGCAAACAACGTGATTCAGGCAAGCCTCGCAACTGTAGAAATTTTCCTAATTTCCGGATTTCTTCGCCGGAATCCGGACGCTTTTTTTTCGCCTATGTCGTCCCTTAGGGGGCCGTGCTCCGCTAAGCGGCATGAATTGCGAGAGAGAAATCGTTCGGAATTGACTTTTTCAACCGGATTTTTTTCAAATTTCTTTATTCACATTAAAACAGCGATTAAAACTTCAAAAAAGCGTGCAAAACCATCGTACTTAATTTCCGACAGTTTTCCGCAAGGTAAATAATGTATTTTATACAGGAAATAGATGGAATGTCAGATGCAATCAGTGTGCAACCAAAGGGGGGACCCTTATGTGAAAAAAGCTCGATTGCGACTGTGATAGGGATGACCACTATTGCACTTCAAAAGTGCCTCAAACAACGTGCATACATATGTGAAGTGTCTTAGAGGCTAAAACATATCATTTGGAGCCAATATAAGGCAGGCAAAAGATCATGCAGGGAGGAGGATTCGAACCTGCGTCGGCTATTGCGTGCTAGAAAACATGAAATTTCATGCCTTAAGGGACCGATATAAATTCTGAAAAAGATCATGTCGATGGGAAATTGCAAGGCGCATCGAATGAGCACAAAATCGATCGGTGCAAATGAGATCTTCGAGATGAAAAAAATCCAAAACCTCAAAAAATTGAATATTTTCATGCATGCATAACTCAAGCAGATTTGATCCAAAGTGGACGAAAAAATAGCCGTACACATAACTTTTCATACCCTCTCGAATGGTGTATTGCATGAGGGCAAAATCTGAAATTTTTTGGTAGGTCAAAAAGTTGGTCAATCGACCTAAAATTTTGGTGGAAGCATACCCGACCGCTAGGCACTGCCTACAGAAAATTTCAGCTCAATCCGACCATTTTGAATCCTTGTGCCACCCCCATCCCGCTCTTACAGAGAACGCGTTTTAAAACACAATCTCTGTAAGAACGCAGGAAACGGGCTGGAATGTGGCACAACTCCGGCAAAGTGATCGCCAGGGGCAAACATTTTGGCAGCATGATCCCTTGGGCCAATGTAAACTCCCATATGAGTTTTGACCCAAAATCTCAAATTTTGACCTACCAATATCGATTTTTCAAACTTTCGATTTTAACCGAGTGTGATAGCTCATTCGAAAGAGCATCAAAAGTTATGTTATAGGCTTTTTTTTCGTGATGATCGGACTTGTCTTGCTCAAGAAATCTCAAAATATTCGCAATTTTTCACTATTTTGGGTAAACTTCGGGGTAGCTGTCTGTCTCAATATCACTTCTAGGTCTTGAATTTGACATATCTGTAGTATTTTCTGTCGTAGAAACGGAATATCAGATCCGCGAGGCGAAATTTCAGTGCGCAAGGACCGAAAAATTACCCTGAATTTGATACACTTGGGGTCAGTTTCAAATCTGATCGATGTAACTCTACACTAAACAAGAATTGTTGAGCTTTTTAATCTCATAACATGATAAGGGGAATATCCGAACATAATTGGATAGTTTTGGGCGTCAAAAAATAATTTCGGACAATTCTGATATTTTCGCATTCCTATTTTCGATTTTCACTTTTTCATTAAAAACTTCTGTTTTTTGGCCTGAAAAGATCCTGTTATTATCCACAGCAAAATTAATCACTTTCTAGCCGTTTTTGACACTTTTTTATTTTTTCGAAAATTTTCCTCCAAAAATCGATTGGAGTGAAAATCGATTTTCACATTGAGAGCCAAAGTTAGCCAAAATAGTGTTAAATCGACTCGAAGTGGTCAAGGGATCATATTTAGGCCAAAAACAGTAGTTTTTAATGAAAAAGTGAAAATCGAAAATAGGAATGCGAAAATATCAGAATTGTCCGAAATTATTTTTTGATGCCCCAAACTATCCAATTATGTTCGGATATTCCCCTTATCATGTTATGAGATTAAAAAGCTCAACAATTCTTGTTTAGTGTAGAGTTACATCGATCAGATTTGAAACTGACCCCCAAGTGTATCAAATTCAGGGTAATTTTTCGGTCCTTGCGCACTGAAATTTCGCCTCGCGGATCTGATATTCCGTTTCTACGACAGAAAATACTACAGATATGTCAAATTCAAGACCTAGAAGTGATATTGAGACAGACAGCTACCCCGAAGTTTACCCAAAATAGTGAAGAATTGCGAATATTTTGAGATTTCTTGAGCAGCACAAGTCCGATCATCACGAAAATAAAGCTTATAACATAACTTTTGATGCTCTTTCGAATGAGCTATCACACGAGGTCAAAATCGAAAGTTTGAAAAATCGATATTGGTAGGTCAAAATTTGAGATTTTGGGTCAAAACTCATATGGGAGTTTACATTGGCCCTAGGGGTCATGCTGCCAAAATTTGAGCCCCTGGCGATCACTTTGCCAGAGTTGTGCCATGCTACCTGCGTTCTTAGGGAGACAGCGTTTTAACAACTAATCTACAGAGGAATCAATACAGGAAGAAGAGGAGATATAGAAAGTAGATCAGTCAATCCACTCACCTCGATGGAATGTGTGATATTTCGACTTGCGATCGACTCTCGAGTGACCTCCGTACTTTGCATCGTTCGAACAGAGAGCAATTCCGAATCTGAGAGATCTTATTGAATACCCATTCCATTCAGACAAAGGGATACGGTAATACACACGATAGCAGTAGATCACTCACTCATTCCCGTAGTTCACTGAGTGAACTTCACTCCCACTTTGTAGTCTGCCAAGCTCTTATCGTGATGGAAATTGAATATGAATAATAGCGATCCTCTCTCGAATACAATCACTTTGTCTCCCTGATGTTTCCATGACATTCAATAGTAATCCCCACCATAAGTCCATATCCAACAAGAATAATTGTGTAGTTGAACTGGCCGAATTCTTCCATCATGTCGGCAATAGAAGTGGAAGCCAACGGATGAACGGTTCGCCGCTCTTTCTGCACAAAAATATTGTTTATTGGATATTGGAGAATAAATAGTGGCCTACCTCAACTCCATTTTCAGTAGTCTCAAAGTTGTGCTTATGTTTGTATAACAGTTGTGTGAATGCTCTTTGCCAGCTCACAATCACTTCCTCAGCAGCAGTAGTAGTCCACTTAGCGTCGACCAACTGGGGCTTGCTCAACAGAAATGCCTAAACTGGTCGAGTGAAAAAAGGTACCGAAACATACAATATCG
>LS593971.1:0-10334 GCA_900490775.1 Pristionchus maxplancki
TCTTCGGCCCTTCCTCTCCATGAGTGCAGAGGAGTCTCCCTCGATCAGGAATCTCCACCTACGGGATACTGTAGCCAGTGCTGATCCCTTCTACCGTAGTCTCTCCCTCGATGGGATACTGTATCAATCGATAATCGTACCGTAATGCATCGACATTCCCTCTGTGACATTCCATCCTCTTTCCCGATGGTCTCATTCATCTTCTCTCCTGTTATTCCAATTCATATCAGGATGACTGTCAATCAATAGATTCCTTCGACTACCACAGATCCCTTCCCCCTTTCACCCCCCCCCCCCTTTCCATACCTTACAATTGTCAATAGAAAGATGATTATGAGATAAGAGTATATGTAAATGAAGACTGATAAAGATATTGTATTATGAATTGTCCCCTTTAGTATTCAATCTGTATAAAGATTCCTTAGATAAATGGAAGAGCCCTTCCTTGGATTAAAGTGGGAGAGTGGAGACTGGAGAGGGAGATAATCCTAATCTAATGGAGACACATTTGAATTACCCCGTGAGTGAAGAAGGGGTCATGATGGGAATTTAAAATATATCGGGAATATCTACCTTAACGTACTTCACTGCACATAATGAAAAGAAGAGGTGATGTGATAGACTGATGATCCCTAGAATGAGAGTGCATGATCCTTCATCTCGAGAAAGGGATCTAAATGAGTACACTCATCCGTCGTCTCTCATAACTGTCCATCTCCATCTCAATTCATTTCTCCCTTCTCTCCTCCTTCCTTCAACCCTCCGGCAATATTCAATCTCACTCCATGTATGCTCGAAAGAGACCCCTTTCCAATGAAGACTATGCTAAACGGTAAGTTCCCTTCTCTACTTTCCTCTTTATTCCCTTCCTTATTCAGAGATGATTCGATGGTAGATCAAGAGGAAGAAGAGGATGAAGAAGTACAAGGGAGTGAGGAGGATCTCTGTCAGACCACCCACTATTACAACCAACGAAGAGATTGGATGAATCCCTATCAGTGTCCACAGGTAGGTCATTCCTCCCCCCCCTCTCCCCTCCACTCCTCCAGTTCCTTCCATGTCGATATGATGAACCAACTGTGTATCCTAAAGAAATGGTGGTACCGTATCCCCCCGTGATGTGGAATAGGCAGGATACAGTACTTGCTTCTTCTCTACGATGTATCGATCCGAACGAGGTACCGTATTCAGGGTTGAATGAAAAATGAAGGTCTCTTAGATCTATTGCACTGTCCCTGGAAGGACGAGTCTGTTGAGTAGTACAACGAAGTACTCTGTGAGTGTGGGAGAGATTCAAAGAAGAATCAATCCTCCCGAATGCCTCAATGCAAGTCTGCTTGGAGGAATCTTGAGGAAGTGAGTAATAGCTTCTCTTCACATTTCCAATGGTTCGTCAGAGCAAAATCGAAGGATGGGGGCAAAGCTCTTCGTGATTCTCTTCGCAAGTTGGGTATTATTCTGCCTGCTGGGAGAAGAAAACAGACGACAGTTTCAGCTTTCACTGCACTCGTCGAAGGTCAGAGAGAAATTGAAAAATTAAGAAAACAGAATTTTATCCCTTGTCTAACAACGTCGAAGGTAAGAGTGAAAATGAGGAGACAGGTGATACCTGCTTCCGTGGCGCAATCGGCAGCGCGTTCGGCTGTTAACCGAAAGGTCGGTGGTTCGAACCCACCCGGGAGCGTATTGTTTTGCTCCGTTACATCAATTATTAAGGATATTCCTCGAATGATTTTGAAATCGTTTTTCTCATCTAATAATTCAGAGGAAGCTATCCACATGGGCCGTGACTTCGCTCTTGTATGCGAAAAGGAATTTCATTCTCGAGAAGTATCTATTCAATTGGTAAAGCCAGAGATGAACCATTCTGAATACACGACGAGGAGAATGACACTAATTAATGCTCGGTATCTATTCATGTTGAAATACCTCCCTAATCACTCCTTCTGCAGTCAAATAGTGGATGAACTGATGGGAATAATCTCATCGGATCGTACTCCAATGGCTGGATTGCCAATAGACAATCGTCCAATCATCGACCCTTTCCTTCAGGAACATCTATCTCATTTCTCCCTTGTAACCCATGGATTTGGATGTATCGCAATCACTTCTTCTCTTGGAATCGCTCGATCGATAATTGAAGAGGCCATCACATTTCTCGATAGGACCAACGCACATTTCGCCCCATTCCCGCAACACAAAATTATGTAGAACTTCA
Organism: Pristionchus maxplancki; assembly: GCA_900490775.1. Lineage (NCBI taxonomy): Eukaryota > Metazoa > Nematoda > Chromadorea > Rhabditida > Neodiplogasteridae > Pristionchus > Pristionchus maxplancki. The sequence goes on from LS593971.1 coordinate 2,219, forward strand.
TAGAATGTATTTCATGTATTTATTACCCGTATTCAACATGCAACACTTCTAATCCAAATCAGTACTACTCTCTGATGCCTCCACCATCTCTCTCAATCGAACGAGGAAATCAATAATTCCTTGTCCGTCCTTGGCAGAGATGGGGAATACGGTATCTCCAGCAAATTCATCAATTCCTTTTCTCTTTTCGTCGTCACTTGCAATATCCATCTGAATAGAGAAGAGTAGAGAAATAAAGAAGATGGAAGGAACCTTATTGAGAAGAGTGAGAGAGGGTTTACTGACGAGAGACGGCGAATAGAGAGACAACTCTTCCCTAAAATACATTACTTCTCACATCATTCATCGAAAGTCGAGAGATACCTCAGCGAATCTCTTTGCCTTCTAACGTCACTCAGAGATAAATCGATGACGAATACGAGTACTTGACACTTTGTTAGATGGGCAAGGAATGAGTGGCCAAGTCCAATATTCATATGTGCGCCCTCGATCAATCCAGGAATGTCAGCCACTGATCAATACTGTTCACATAAATGCAACTCCGTCTACAGTACCTGATACTTGATGTTCATCTTCGTAATGAACAATACCTACATGTGGTTTGAGAGTAGTGAATGGATACATGGCCACCTGTTCTTCATGTCTAGAAATTCTTTTGATTGATTGGATACCTTCGGACGAGCTCGAGAAATAGCTCGAAGAAGGGATGATTTGCCTGCATTGGGAAATCCAACCAATGCAGCAGATGCCATTAATCGCATCTCGATATTCAGAAGATTCTGGAACGAATGGGATAATAATGGATACGGGAAGTAAATTGAACCTCTTCCCCCATTCCTCCCATCTCAGCCTTATATGGTTTCCTGGTTGAATTGGATAGATAGAATTCATTTCCATGTCCTCCCCCACCTCCTCGAGCACCCAAAAGAATCTAAAACCAAATAGTGTCCAATCACCAATAAAGTCATTGCTATGTACTGAACAACACTTACGTCTCCCACTTTGCTCAATCGACCAATTAGTGAATTAGTCTGAATATTGGTCACTGTAGTCCCTATCGGAACGTCGATCTGCACATATTTGCATTGATTACCTTACTATTTAAACCCATTACTTCAATATGCTCTCCATTCTTCCCGTGTTGCGATTTTGATCTACCAAACTCTCCTCGTTGGGCCCGTAACTCAGATCGAAGATGAGAGAGATCTCCTACTTTGTTGCTACCTATAATCGATATTCCTTCTCCCACACTACCGTAATCTCTTTACCTTTAAAGACGACATGACCTCCATTGCCACCGTCTCCCCCGTCAGGACCACCAAAGGGATTACGGTATCCACGAAAGAATGAGACCATTCCATCTCCTCCATTCCCTCCCACACATCGCACTCTTCTCTCATAAACTAGAGGAAGGGGCTAAAATAGAGAAGGCTGCTCAATTTATGTTCAACTATGCCTACTTCACCATCTGCCTTTCGTTTCTTAGGTAGAATAGGAAGACGAGAGACCCTGGCTATGCTTCGAGAAGCCATCTGTAGCTTAATGGTTGATAAGGGGAGAAAGGCCATAGATATGATTCCCGTTACCCAACGAGTGTAGCGATGAGATGAGGAACAGATATAACATGAAGATGCCTTTATTGTTACTGAAAGACAATGACAATCGCAGCTGATCAAATTATGATATTGCATAGCACACAGCATATATTACGCGATTTTTGACACATTCCAATGAGGTAAATTCGAAAATTAGATACAAAATGCATGGTACAAGATATGTTTTAATTTATAATTTTTCTGAATAAAAACTACTAATGTTAAAAAAGCTACATAACATGCTATGGTACATACTGAAGAGACATACTCATTCAGCCGACAGTCTCGTCTCCATCTCTTGTTCCACTGTCTGTCGCAGAAGACGACACTCCTCTTCACTCAGACCGTATTGACGAGCCAGACTCTTCGCTAATCGTGCGGGATTATCACTCTACAAATAAGCAATAATTGAATATTATGGTGAAATGTACACCACAAAATCTTTAAAAAAAAGGGAACGGACACTCAGAACGACGATCTCATGATTATCTCCATTCGCAGCGATATTTAGCCTGAAGAGAGCCTTCGACGAACATTTTTCACTCGACGAAGCCGTTTTCAATGCTGAAACATCAACGTCGCCCAGAGCCTTCACTTGTGATCGCACCTAAATGAATGCATGGAGGGATGGGTAAGGGTGATTATCTAAAAGTAACCTTCTCACGGATTCTCAATTCTTCTCGATCAGAGATGAATCCTGGTGCGATTGGCGATGAGGGTGCACTGAGTTTCCTTTTACTGGCACTACTTCCACTGCTTCCAGTAGCATGTCGTCTATGAGGAGGAACATAGATATGAGCAGGCATAGGTGATGAAACAGGTTTACTCGGTTCACGAGAAACACTATCCACTTCATTCTTGTACCCTTCCTTCCGCTCCTCCATTAATCTATGATACTCGTGCCTAAGAAAAATTTGATTAAAACGGGGTCTTGGATCACGCTTACCGATCAATTTGATTTTTAATTATTTCCTTGACGAAGCCATGACTCATGTCCAGACCAGGGCGGAACATCCCATCATCCATTATCGAAGCGTGATATGGAGTTACGAAGATACGCACGAGTATGAGAAATCTGAAAGTTGTAACATTTTCTCTAGGTCGACGCTAGCGGCCACTACAGTAGTCCAGCAAACACACCATCGACACACAACATCATTGAATTATATTAATTAAATCATTCTTTTTGTTCATATTTGTTGTTTCTGTCCTTGAGGGGACATGATTAATAACGCGCCATGGTTAGCAAACATTGTGAGCGCTCAAAATTTATACGTGCTTTGTGGAATGAAAAGCAAGGAAACTGCGCACCATCGGAAAAGTGGGCGGAGTCGAGAGTGTGGCGTGTGTAGTAAAACGCCCATGGCCAGCCATATGACAATTTTGCTTGGCGAAGCGTGTGTCTGAAGCGAAAATATTTATTGTTCGTTTTCGATTGTGTTTTGTACTGTTATTGCTCATATATTGATAACTAGAATTACACATGCTATTGACGCTCCGTAGGTTAGGCAACAAGCCCCTTCCATTGTCCCTAAACGTAGAAAGAATAGGAAATGAGAATTCCCGCCCATTGATTATTTTACACGGCCTGTTTGGGCATATTCAAAACTGGAGATCTGTTGGCCGTGCCCTTTCTACTCGTCTGAATCGTCGTATTATCCTCACCGATCTTCGTAATCACGGAGCTTCTCCTCGAGCCAACTCGATGTCTTACGAGGAAATGGCCCAGGATGTGATTCATTTGGCGAAGACGGAAGGGAGAGGAGACCAGGTTGATCTACTCGGTCACTCTATGGGAGGCAAGACTGCCATGGTTGCTTCTACTACGAATCCCGATTTATTTAACAAGATAGTTATCGAAGACGTCGCGCCGAGAAGATACTCTCTTAATACGACTATATTTCGTCGTTATATCGGAGGAATGAAGTCGCTAGACCTTTCTCAATCAAGGGCAACGCTTGCTTCGGAGCTAGAGAAGTCTATTCCCGAGAAGCCCGTCAGGGACTTCATTCTCACTAATCTCGCTACTGACAATGGTCAACTGTATTGGAGAGTGAATTTGGAAGCAGTGACGAATTACTTGGAGAGTATCTTGAATACGGAGCACATGGACGGCACCTTCCCTCGTGAAGCACTATTCGTTCATGGAGGAGCATCCAACTACCTTCTCCCTTCTGATCACGATAAGATCTACCACCACTTCCCACTTGCCACAATCGAATCGATTCCCGGTGCTGGCCATTGGCTGCACGCTGAGAAACCCAACGAGTTCATTGCTTCTGTTATCAAATTTCTCACTTAGAATTTAATTTTTTGAGATAAATGTAGTTGTTTCTTCTTTTTGCTTGTTGTTGCTTCTTTCTTATATATACGAAGAGTTATATCCTCTATCGATTATCTCTGCGTGTGCATATAGTAGCGTAAATTGCATCTATGTCTTCCATCTCAGATGAGCGAATCATGTGGACGTCTCTTATCGGACTTCAAAGTAGCCGAGCTCAAATCTGAACTGGAGAAGCGTGGGCTGCCAACACAAGGAATCAAAGTGGGACTGGTCGAGAGAATGTCTAAGGTTAGTAAATCAAGTTATGAGCACGGTAATACGGGAGACCGAAATATTTTTTTTTGTTTTTTTTTCTGACTAGGAAATCGTTAGTTCCAGTCAAGAATTATCTTTTTCGCGGTAATTAGTTTTGCGGAGAACTGTAGGTTTGAAAGCTTTTTCCAGTTTTGAACGCGGAAGTAGGGAAGGCCGTGTGTACATTTCACGAATTTCACAGTTATAAACGAAATCACCAAATGTTTTTGATATTCAAAAAAATCTGTTATGCATTCAGTGAACGGGTTTTTGTAATTGGCATTGTTGCTCAATTTGAAAACAGAGGAGTGGCTGTCGAAACTTGAATTTTGCAATCAATCTGCACGCAATCTCTTGTTCCTACGTGACTTTTTCCTCACTTCTATGATGATGGCAAGGAACTACAATTATGAAACCAATTGTCTAAATTTGCTTTTTCATATAGATGCTGACACGTCCGAGAATGGGCTATGGCTATAGTGAGAATGGATAATGGAGAGCGACCGAGAAACACTTTAAAATCTAATCATTATTACCTCTCAATCGTGATTCTCACTAGTCTTGTCTTATTTTTTTCCAGAAAATGTAACTTATATTAATAATCCTATTTTACAGTGGATGATCGAGAACGGACTGAATCCAGCGACTCATCTTTTTGAGGAATCGAACTCCACTCTTTGTATGTATCTTAAAGCTAATGTTTGTGATAGGTCTGTGTTGGTTGTGTGATGGAGGATTGTATCGAGTGTCATTGATTGATTCTCTTCTCTGCGAAGGTTCTCCCTCGAAGACGACTGCTTCTGATCCAGTTGCGACTCCCGAAGTACCACCTCCATCGACCACCCCGACGATTAAAGAAGAGACGAAGAAAGAAGAGGAAGTGCCATCGAAGTCGAATGAAGGAAAGATAGAAGAGGAGACGAAGGAAGAGGATGCAAATATTAAGAAGGAGGAGGAAAAAGAGACTTCTAAAACGTCAGAAGAAGATAAGAATGAAGAGGATGATAAGCAGAATGAAGGGAAGGATCTAGCGAAAGAGAAGGAGATGGCTGGGCGATCGATCTGGTTGAAGAATCTGAAGGCTGGAACGAAAGCAATGGAGATTAAGGTATACAATGTTCCTTTTGAATGGGGACGACGGTAGCATGTAAGAGAGAGGGAGAGAAGGGGGGGGGGAGTGATAGTGGATGGAAGGGTGATGAGACTGATGAGTGGTGGTTCTGTCTGCAGGCGATGTGCACTACTGTCGGCCATGTAATGCGTGCCAAGATGTTCACTGTGAAGGGGAAGGATTCGTCCATTGGTGCCACTGGACTGGGATACGTCACTTTCTCGACTGTGAATGACGCTGATACGGCAGTCCTTAAATTGGATAAGACTCGACTCAAAGGAGTATCTGTCGACGTAACTAAGGTGCTCCCTTATGTTGTGGATGACTCGAATGGACGTCTAGTGTGCTCTGGATGGATGAGTAGGGAGAAGGATAGGGGGAATGAGTGAGAGGATTGCAGGCATCTCCACACAATCTTCCCTTCATGAGGATGGTAATGAAGAAGAAGGAAACTCCATCTGTCCCCACTACGTCCACTACTCCCACTGCAAATAAATCGACACCTGTAGAGAAGAAAATTGAGGAAAAGAAGAAAGAGAAGGAGGAAGATAAGTCGAAGGAATCGATAGTGGATTCGAAGAAAGAGGAATTGGACCATATTGCTGCGCTTGTGAGGGCCTTGCCGAAGAGTGAAGAGGATTCACGTAGGCTACTCTCTTATCTACTAGATGATCGTCATTCTCTCTCTTCTACTCTTGCATTCTATATTTCGATCTAGTTACTAACCACTTAGTATAAAGGGTGAATGTTGATGGATGAGTACATTGCAGAGAGACCATCGATACCTCCTCGTTTCCCTGTGAGATCTACAGTCGCAACTAACAATGGAAGATCTGCAAATGTCAGTTCGCAAAGGGTTTTTCTCTTTGATCAACTTTTCTCTTTGAGAATTTTATACACATTTGAGTGCATGGAAGAGATTGGATGTCTTTGCAGGATCGTCGTAGTTCGGATAAGAAGGATGGACAGGATAAGAATGAACTGGCAAGGAAATTGGCGGAGAAAGAGAGGGAGCATAGAAAGAGAGAAGAGGAATTGAAACTGCAAAAGGAGAAGGAGAGGATTAGATATGAAAAGGAGAAGGTGAGTAGTGAGGGGAGAGGAGGAGGGGGAGGAGGGGGTATTGTCTTTCTCTATACCGTATCACATTATATTATTGAATGTGCAGGTGGAGAAGGAGAAGCTGAAACTGCAGCTGGATAAACTGAAGGCAGAAATGGCGAGAGGAAGAGGAGATAAGAGGGATGATAGAGGAGGAAGAGATGAGAGAGAGAAGGAGAAGGAGAGAATTAGAGAGAGGGAGAAAGAGAAGGAGAAGGAGAAGGAAAGAGAAAGGGAGAGAAATAGAAAGAGAGATCGAGCTAGCTACATTGCACCTGCAGCTGCACCCCAGAGGTGAGAAGAGAATTAGAAGAGAACAATTGAGGGGAGAGGGGGATTATCATGATTTGTATTAAGAGTGGCTCGTGAAGAATACTCATCTACTCGTCCCTCTGATAGAATACGAGATGATAGAGATAGGAAGAGAGAGGCACATCATCCGTCGAGGAATTCCACTTCTGTTAACTACAACAGGTGAGGGAGAGGATGAGGGGCATGTAAGGGAAAGGGCTCACACTTTGTTCAATGTAGATGTTGTTGGTAGTGTAAAAAAAAGGATTCATTCTTACAGAGATGCGAGTTACAAACGTCGTCGTCCCTCCCCGCCGCCTCGACGCGATAACAGAGATATTCGTATGTTTAGATTTTGTCGATTAGTATTATCGTTGCTTTAAAATCTGTTGCACCAAAAGTGTGAAAGAGTTGTATAATCATTTAAAGATGAAGGTAGTCTACGTGGAATAATGGTTGATTGATCATGCCAATGCAGGTACTCTCTCTAGCAGTGCCTTCCTCCCTGCACCTCAGACCACTTCCAGAGTGGCCTATCCTTCCCATGGTGAGACATCTCTTCTGATTAGTCATGCTTGATGGGGAGTGAGATGAGTATTCGAATCCATTGGTGTTTCAGTGAGTGGTGGAAGTGGTTGGATGGGACAGACGACCAACTACAACACGACTGCAATCAATCCATGGGCATCCACTCTTCCCCAGTATCCACAGTATCAGAGAAGATATTAAATTTTCTTTTTTTTTCATTGATTCCCTATTCCGGTAATATCACCATGAGTCGAGTTTAACACCCCTTCCATTTTTATTGTTTTATTTTATCTTACTGAAAACTCGATTTAAAATTCCCCTTTGATTAATTCAATGTTCTCAATCAGGTTGAAGTTTTAGTTCCGAAATCGGTCTCGAAGCATCCAAATGTATCGTGTTTACAGCATAGTCAATCGATGAGTGAGTTAGAAGGTCGATTCAAATGTGTGTTTATGCAAATGTTTATGGAAATACTCTTTCTTCTCATGCTTCTGTTTCTTGTCTACAGCCCCTCCCTCCCTCATCATTAGCTAATATGCATCATCCACACTTTCTTTGATAATGTTTTTTGTTGAGTCGATAAAGTGTTTGTACAAAAATATGCCAAGTATTCACAATACAAATAACCCAAATTGCAAATTGTGTGTATTCAATTAGATAGTTGTCTCACGTCTTATCGTATTTATCCGACAAGAAATAAATGAATAATCTCGTTAAAGATGGTGGAGAGAATATAACTTCATCTCACTGTATCTCAATATACTCTCTTTTCATTCGATAACCGTCGATTTGCACCAAGATTGAATGAAAACTGGGATTGAATTGGTTCCTCTTAATAGCTTCTTTGTGTTCTCTGACGAATAAATGGAGAGGGGTTATGACTGGGATGGTGCAATGCTGCTTTGACTTAGA
>LS593991.1:23638-40550 GCA_900490775.1 Pristionchus maxplancki
CCATCCCCTCCCCTCCCTCTCCTCACCTCGAATCAGAAGCACTGGCAGCATAATCTACTACTTCTTCCCTTCTCTCCCTTCCCAGATCTCTCCTTCCTCTCTCCATTCGAGGCGATTCCAGTATATTCCTCCTCGCTCCATTCGAAGATCGACGATGAAGGGAGAGATCCTGTACATCCTACTCCACTCTCTCCTCCCCTCCCCTCACTCACCATTTCCCTCTCCTCTAGAATACTCGTTCCTCTAATGGGCGTCTCCATCATATCATTATTGGCCCTTCCCGTAGTCACGACCATTCCATCCAGCATTCGACCCACTCCCGACGTCGACTGCAATCACTCCATTGCCCCTCCTCCCCCTCCCCTCCTCCTCTCACCAATTGGTCGATGCTTCTATCTGCTTCAGAGTTGCACGGAGAGGAGATTTCATCCAAGTACTACAATCCAATCAGATCATTTATTTCCCTTCTCATTCTCACCTCTTGTGCGCCCGGAATGATGAGTTTGGGGATGGCAGAAGGATGGAGGAATTGAGTGGGAGAGGAAGTGGTGGGGATGGGACGATGGGGAGAGGACGGAGTGGCAACTGTGCGAAGCACCTGCAGGATTCAGGCATTCTTCCTTCCCATCACTTCACGATTGCCCATTTCTACCGTACTCCTCCCTTCTCTCACCTGCAATCGTGGATGGTGCACACTCGATGGAGTGGCCGCACTCCTCACTCTGGGAGTTCGTGATGAGGGGGCGGAAGAGGAAGGGTATGAAGGAGGAACGTACTGAGTACGGCTTCGATTCAACTGAAAGAGTCATTACAACGAGGGATAATCCGGATTGTTTCTGCCTGGAAGAGTACTCACTCCCTCTCCTTCCCTTCCATCCAATTCCATCTCATCCGTTATCTCTCTCACCATCGAATCCTCGTCGTCCTACAACGAGTACTATCCCAATCACAATCCAACTGGAATCAAACAAACGATATTCTCAGTCCTATCCATTGGTTGTTCTCCTTCCTCCATCGGTTCATCGAATGCTCCCATATCGAGAATGGCCGACGAGTCTCCTCCATTCTCCTGCAATCCCCTCTCCTCTCCCTTCCCCCTCCTCTTCCTCACCTCAACAATGGTATGACTCCTCTGGGTGCTCATCTCTCCTCCTCTTCCCTCTTTGCTTCCTTCTCTCCTCTCCTCACACTTCTCCCACTCCCACAGATCGTCCTTCCGTCCTTCGTACGATGCATACGCCTTTCCCTGCAATCGTCCTCTCCCCTCCATCCTTTCCTCTCCTCCCCTCACCTTGAATAGGAAATTATCCTCCAGAAGGACCTTATCGTGCACGATGCACTCGATGACCCACGATGGATCGAGCGGCTGCAATCTCCTCTCTCTCTTCCCCTCTCCTCCCTCCTCCCTCCCCCCCCCCCCCCCCCCCCCCCCCCCCCCCCCCCTTCTGTCCACCACCCAGTCTCTCCTTCAGTGGTCCTCCCGCCACGGTGTGAGTGGGAATGAGTCCTCGGGGCGCTGCCTGAACATCAGGATACCGTACCCCTTCCCTTCTACCGTACTCACCTTTCCCTGCAGGATAGTCTTCGCACCGTACTGCTCAAGGAGAGCCATCAATGCGAACCTGCATCATTGCATCATCATTAGTCCATTGTATTCTGATAACCAACATTTCCTGTTCGTAATCGAAAGCGACGAGATAGACGACGAGTCCCTCGAATACGGTGGATCCTCTGCAGGCAGGAAGAGGACGGAAGAGAGGATGGGATGAGGGAGAGACCATCGTGCACTCATCCATGCAGTGATACTAGAAGAGAGACTAGGGAAGGAGAGAGGGGAATACTCACCATCCAGAATACACTGACTACATCTTGAGCCCTGTGAGAGGAGGGAGAAGTGACTGAACCGTAGTCGAGAAGAGTGCAGAGGAGATAGTGGGCAGATGAAGTAGAGGGGACGACCGTTCCTGAGAAGGGAGGGGATCACTTGACTCTCTTCCTTCCACTCACCTCCTCCTTCTGCAATCATCTTCTTCAATTCGTCCACTTCCTCTTGGATCTCATCACTGATCTGGAATACTCCCTTCTCACCCCTTCCCCTTCCTTCCTCCTCCTTCTCTCCTCACCTTGAAAGTGACTCCCTTGAATATGGTCCTTCCTCCGACACTCGAAGAAGGAGGAGGGGCAGCAGTCGATCGACGGAGGGAATTCGAATGGATGATCGAAGAGGAGGAAGGAGTGGCAACGGAGGGGGCAGCCAGGATCTGAAAGAAAAAATATTCTTTATTGGATTCATCCGTACAAATATCCATCTCCTATCACAATACACGAGTTGCGTCTTCTCCTCTATTTGTTCTTTCCCTCGGCTGTCCCATAGGCGGCAATCACTAATCTGTCCTCTTTCTCTCCCTCAGCGGGATCTCTTTCAATCGGAGCAGATTAGTTGCGCCACCTCCCATTACACCTATCGCCGTTCCCTTTGTTATCACAATTTGTGTTTCTTTCACATTTCATCTGATGTTTAAAAACTAACAATATTATTATCAGTAAGCATGGAAATCAAAAAATAAATATTATTGATACTCCCAAAAGGTTATTGGCTGTTCCCTAAGATAAAAGGAGTGATAGGTGACAAGGGTCTCTTTCGGATGGTCTCTCATTCCCATCCACTCATCTCTTTCACACCCACAGGCATTCTTCCTCCCTCCTCCCTCTCCTTCTTCCAGCTTTATGGCCATTGTAATCGAGACGTTCGAGTCTCAACAAAAGAGGGCGGAGTCTGCCCAAGTAGGGACAAGAAGCTTCTCTCCATTCACTTCCTCCTCCTCTCTCTCTCCCATGCCCTCCAAGTACCCGAAGGAACAGTCTGAAGAGCGAAAACTCGCATCGAGGAATAAGGAGAAGAAGAGGAACATCGACATCAATCAGGCATTCAATGTACTACAGAGGTACGCCATTCTTCATTACTGTAGCTGATAGGAAACCGATTGAATTTTCAACTAATCCCAGCAATGAAAAATCTCCTTTCCAGTTCCTTCACATCTGTTCCATTCATCACTCGCAAGAAGAAGGTTCCCAAGGTGAAGATGCTTCGACTCGCTATCAAGTACATCCAACATCTGGAGAATATCCTCAATGATGGATACCATGTGAGTAGGGGAAGTGTAGATCATCTCTATGGGAGGGGTACGGTAGTTCACCCTTCAATCCCTTTCTCTCTTCCAGCAGCCTTCTCCCTACTGCCCTCCTCGTCCTCTCAAATTGGAAGACTTCGAGATGGTTGCAGCAGAGGAATTCAACGAGAGGAACTCGTACAGCAATGTGAGTGGAAGACCCTCCCCGAGGGGTGACACTAGGAAGGGAAGGGACGAGGGGGGAGGGAGGGGGCAGGGGAAGTGCCAGGAGGGAGTTGGTAAATCGTATCCGTCTGCTCTCACCAGCTGCGAGTTTACCCTGAGGGAGTGCTCTAGAGGGGTTACGTCTGGTTGGATAACGGTAGGGGAAAGAATTACGGCTTCTTCTTCGAGAGGGAAGCTCGACCCTTGATCCCATTCTCCCTTTCAGCGTCTCCATGAGGACAGTGAGTACTACGATCTAATCAACAAGTCTCGTTCCTCCACTTCGTCTCTTCCCATCGATGGGCCTTCACCTTCTTCCTCTTCTTCTCTTCATGATACATCTCTCACTCCCTCGGATTCCCCTCTGTCCTTCCATCCAGTGAAATGCGAGTTCAATCCGTAAGCACATGCTACTCCCTTATCTATTCTGTTGATAATTATCTCAATTAAACGACACTTCGAGCGCTTAATCTTTTTTTTATAACTTGTGGTATATTTCGACTGTATCCTTGATCTCCTCATATCCATCAACATTCCGATATCAATCTAAGTCATTATCAGGTCGCTCGATAAATGTGATAATCCATTGTTCATGAGTCTGTGGTACTGTAACCAGATCGGGTACAGAAGGGGAGGAGAGAAGGGGGGGGGGGCTGGTAGAAGTAGTGGGGAGTCTTGAGGATTGGAGAGGGATTCATGGTAGTCAAGTGGATAGAGAGGAGAGGAGAGAAGTCTGGTCGGATTCTGTTACTTCATTCCATTGTTTATGAGGTGAGAAGTGGGGTTCATGGGTCACGAAGTAGAAAACGAAACTTATTCAGATGGGAGAAATAATTGTTAGACTATTCCCATTCTAAAGCATTCGTCCCATGTAATCAAGCTGTCACCTAGATTGCATTATTCAATGCAACAATTTGTATCTCATCCCTGTCATAATTCCATTCATTCAGTTATGTAACTGTATTTGTCTGGGTATCTCCATCCTCTCTTTCGGTTGTAAACCTCTATCCTGCACCAGACTTGCCATCCCTTCTCTCCCATTGCATAACTCAATTAGGGTCTGGGTGTAGATGTTTGCCCCATGTCGAATGAAGCTCACGGGGGAAATACATCGCATTCATTTCTATCAATGAAGGAATCAAAATCCTCAGCCTATCCATGTTGTCTATCCATATCTGTCCAATATGATATTCCATATAGCCACAGTGAAGGTGCAACCATCTCAATGCTGACATGTGAGACCAAAGAGTTCTCCCGCCTCTATTCACACTGAATCCCACTTTAAAGCCTCCAGCGGGAATTTAGGTGGTGATGAGGCCTATCATCAGCCGACTTCTCGATTGCCACAATCATCATACAGCCCCTCTCTCTCTCTTGCTTACCTGCTGGGAGAGAATCCTCGTTCTCGTTGTCTGGGATGCCTTGGCGGGAGTCTTCTTCAATGGTCCATTCACACTCGAGATCAACGATTGATTGAGGGCCGCGGCCGGGGCGGCAGTGTAGATGAAATCTAAAGAGATCTATCTTTATTCTCGTCGAACAGACGCCTTACCAGCATGGGGCATCACTTTCTTGTTTTCAATACACGCCACGACCCAATCATTGGTGAGAACTGGCTTGCCAGAGATGAGAACATTCTGAAATGAGTCTCCCCAATGCCCTCCCCTCTCTTCCTCTCCTCTACCTTATCAGGAGGAGCCGCGACGACAACGACGTGGGTAGCCATCTCGACTCTCGTCGCCCTCGTCGCTCCACTCCAATTCAACATCTTCTTCCACCAAGTATCACGAGATTCAGGAACACCCACGAGGTATATGCGGAGACCCTGGAGAAGAGAGGGGGAGTGGGAGAGAAGGGGGATTGGAGGGATACCTCGAAGAAGTCTTCGTCTCCATTCATCATATTGATATCAATCGCCGTCGTTGCATCCACAATAACCCTTCCTTCTTCGATAGTCGAGGAGTCGAGATCTCTCATTCGACGAGACGAATCATGACGGATGAACGAAGGCCTGAGTAAGAGAACAATCAACTGGAAGTCGTTATTTCCAACTCTTCCTCCCCATTTCGTCAGTGTTCGTCCCCTCTCGCACTCACTTGACTACACTGCATTCATTGGGAGTCCTCATCATGGTCGTGTTCACACTGGAATTCAATCCACTCGACAGAGTCGTGTTGTTCAATCCCCCCGGTCCAGCGGGACGAGGGGCGACCATCGAGAACTGAATACGAACATACTTCTCTTCTTAATAAAAACAGAAATAGACAGTGTTGTAGGCCCCTGTCCTTTTCTTTTTTATCTCGTTAACACGTTGTAAAATTGAGTCCAAACTGATTGCGAAATTTAGCGCAATCAGACAACTGATCGACAATTTTTTTTAAAAATGCTGACTCACATCCAGGTCATCGGGTGGTTTAGCTCCTTTCGTGGGAGTGCTGGCACTGCAATGTCTCTCTTCTCATCACTGCCCTCCTCCATCTCCCCTTCCTCTCTCCTCCCTCCACTCACCGCACTCTCTCGGGATCGTAGTGTGCTTCCTTCTGCACATATCCCAACTCCACACACTTCGTGATCCATTTGACAGTGACGATGTGGATGTTTCCCCATTCACGAGCCTGCAATCCACTCCACCATCCTCTTCCCTCCCTCCCCTTCCCCTTCCCTTCTCACCCTCTTGAACTTGTCTCCTGAATTCTTGTCCGTAATCAGATGAGTGCACGTCGATTTGCTCATTTCAGGAGTGAAAGTACCTAAATAGAAAAAGATCAGAATTCTAGTTATACAATAGAAGACCACTGACCTCTCCCTGCCTCAATCAGTCTCCCGACATTCGTCCTCTCATCCATCCTTAATCCCGACACCGTGATGACCTACAACCAGTATCGATTAGTTCTCATCAATCAATAATTCCCTTCTTACCATATCCGTGAAGAGGGGAACTCTGTATCCATCGTAAACTGCCCTCGTAGTCACTGGTGTATCGGTGAGTCCTTCTACCACTTCCTTCCACGAATCTGCAATCGATTACCGTATCATCCTTCCTTCTCTCAATCAATACTACCGTACCCGTAATCCAATCCTCTCTCAGAATGGGTATCTTCAGTTTGGCACTCTCCGTGTACTTGGGGAAAGAAGTATTGCAGTTCTTCGTGATGAGTACCGTAACCTGAGAAGGAGAGGGGAGTACGGTAGTCTTCCTCAATCGACAACTGACCTTATCATGGAGATCATTGGACACTTGTCCTCCCAGGTATCTCACGAGATCACTCAGCATCGTCTGCAATCATCCATTCCTTCTCTCCTCTCCCCCTCTCCCTTCTCCTCACCTTCTTCTTCTTGGAGAGTCCACTGAAGCAGACGACAGCTCCATCCATGGAGAGGGCGTAGATGGGATGACGCCATTTGGGAAGACGATGGTCCATCTTCATGCATCGATCGACAACGAATGGACCCACCACTCTGTAAAAAAATGTCTAATTTCTTAGGAAACAAATAGGAGTGACTCACTTGCATCCTTTGCTCAAGAGATGCTCGAATTCGGGTCCCTCGAAGAGAGGAAGAACGTAGAAATCAGGAGTGGATTTGTGAACGGCGAGAACCTGCGGAGAGAGGATGACAATAGGAAGAGATGGCAGCTAACCTCAGATCGGGAGATCATCTTAGGTTGAATGTTCTTCTGTTGCATCACCTAAACATTTTTCAATATCAATCTGATCTTTGATCTCTCTCTCTCTCTCTCTCTCTCACCCCGAAGAGAGTCTCGTGAAAATTCCTCAGTTCTTCATCGCACGAATTAGGAACTTCCATGACGAACAAGCAAGGAATCTGAGAAAGGACCCTCTCCTCCCATCCATTAGGATCTATCACTCACATCCTGGGACGGTCCTCCTCCCTCATCATCCACATCGAGTATCTGGGTAGGTCTTCCCGTCGAAGATCTGCGCTTCCTGGGTGCATTCATTCTGCAAGGTTGGAGTGAGGGTGGAAGGGTGCGGATGGTTCAGACTGCTTTACAAGGTATCAGCACCGATTAGAGACACGGACCACACATGAACACTCACAAATAGTATTAATTTCGAATATGATTTATCTGTGAAAAAGCAACTATTTACAATATTGTACCCCTATCGAGAAACAATCCGTGAATTAATGGCACTTGAATACAATTCGAGGTAGGTCTAAACACTACTATGTACAATGGATCTCTGAATTCCCTGAATGGGATACTTCTTTCCTCTCCAATTAATCTCGATCGCCCTTGCATTCTCATCGAATCTACAATGGGGAAAGAGTTCGTCAGCCAATTTGGAAGTGAGAAGGGCGATATCGAGACGAGAAGGATGATAGAGACGACCATTCGAACCAAGGAGGAGAGAGGACGGCTGAATGGACGAAGACTCTTTCTATTCCGTAGAATAAAGACTAACCTCAAATGGAACTTCCAATCCACTCTCTCCAATCCTCAGTTTCCCCTCTTCTCCTTCCATTCTCAATCGAGTGAACACGAGAGGACGATCATCACAACGGAGGAAGTTTCGCTCGATTCCGCATCTCAAGATTATTCACTCCATTTAATTCGTCGATAAAAAGTACTTGCCTACTCATGAAGGGGAACTCATCCCATCTTCCAGTTTCATTCCCTTTGAGCATTCGAAAGAAGAAATTGAGGAAGGCAACATCTGAAAGAGAGCAGTTTGAATAGTACCCACTTCGCGCGCGCGCCACTTCTCATTCTTATCAGTTGCAAAGAAATATCATGGATAGACGTGCCTCATGGTGTATGACTCCCCCATCAAGTGACTAAATAATACCTTTGTAGCTGGAAGTGAAATTCTTGTGCTTGGTATCATCGAGGAAGAGTCTTCCCTCATGGGAGATATAGTAGAAATATTCTCTCTTCCCCTCTACCGTCGCCCCTTGCACATACCGTAGTCCCTCTGATAGCACTCTTATCGATCGACGCATCTGGTCATCTACATTGTGGGTACCGTATCAGAGTGGACCACCTCCCAATTACAGTACTCTCTAGGGTAGATACGACCCTTACATTTTCTTCGCTGCTCTTAGCAACATTATACAAACGATTTATCTGACTAAGAATCTTTTAGTAAACTTCATACATAGTCTAACACAACGACAATCGAAACGAGAATAGGAGGGGAATTGAGGAAGCATGAGAATGGGCGGAGCTTCCATCTCTTCCCTACTCGATCGATACTACGATTAGAAGAGAGGCATCTTCGTCTGTTTCGCATCTTGAGCCTTCGCGAATTCCTCATCTTGAGCAACCTGGAAGGAGGATGATCAGTCGGGAGTACAATACTACCGTGTCACAGAATATAACTCAGAATAGATAACAGATAAAATAACAAACACATGGAATGCGAAGATTACCAAAAATGAGATTTATAATATTCAAAAACTGACCTTCTTGTAGAACTGCCAATCCTTGGAGAGAGGTTTGTCTCCTTCGAGAGTCGACTTACTGCAACCGACCCATATTTATTTTACTAATAACCACCTTTCACAGCGATTGTTTTCTGATTCCCAATCAATCAGACATATCTCTCACTAACCTGAGATGGAACTCGTAAGGTGGTTCGAGATTCTTCTTGTCCTGGAAGAATGTTCCCTTCTTCCAGAACTCGTAGTCCATCTCTCCATTGGCCAATTTCTCCTTGTGTTCAGCATAGAGACGAGCACGCTCAGCCATCACCTCCAAATTAATTATTGAATTGAATTTACGAAATGAATTAGTCCGAAACATGACATGCGTGATGCAGTGTTCCTACCTCAGGATTTCTCTTCTCCCAGATCATTCGATGCTTCTGCTTCATGTATGCATCTCTCACATCAGCCTCCGATCCCAATTCTCCGTACTTGATGAAGAAGTTCAACTCGTTCTCCTCCATATCCTCGATCACCTCAAATACATCTGTCAGTTCCGCGTTTGAGATCACCGTCAGATAAAGAAGTAACACCCATTCCTCTGACCTTATCCCTCTCCTATATGTATCCCCTCATTCTCACTTACTTTCTGGCAGGGATTGAAGTTCGGCTGATTGTAGAGCATGCAGCGATCGACGCGCTGGCGGAGAATCTACAAGGAAACAGTTTTTAGATTAAATAATCCATAAACAGTATTCTAATCGCAATTCATTGTCAGAAAACCTCGTTCAGATAAAACCTTCTCAACGTCCAAATTTACTGTACCTGGAGGATGAATCCATCGACCATCTTGTCCAGACGGAACTGCTCGTTCGCCTCGTAGAAGCAAGCCTCAAATTACTGCATATACGAAACTGCTCCTTTGGAATACAAGATATCGAGTGCATTCTACGCCAATGTCCTGATTGAAACCAATTAAATCTGTTCAACACTACCTTGTCATTGACTCCGCAGTCGTCGATCTCGGGAACACGACTCAACTCTCGATGGTAGTACGGCATCTTGTTCTTTCCGTGGAGGGGCTCAACGATCGATTCCTGTCAATATGAGTCTTCGCATATCATTCATTCGCGTATTCAATAGTTGAGTCGCATACCCTGAACCACGAGGCGGGTTTGTCGAACATCTTGTGCACAAAGTAGCGAGCACGGGGATAGAATGTGCCTCTGGAATATGCATCATCCAGGAAGATTGGGAGATCATACCATACCTGGAATCGATATCGCGGATCTTCCAGTATGCCTCCCATTCTGCACGATCGGCAGCTCGTCTCTCTGCCGCGAGATCCGATTCGCCTCCCATGGTTCGTCCCTGATCAGCATACCGTACACAAGTGTGAATTCTACTGTATTACGGTATCAATAGCGAAATGAACGCTCAAATATCAATACAAAGTAGGTTTCCATTTTTGAGGTATTTATGCCGATATGAAGGGTTAAACAATGAAAACTCAACAATAAGACGTAAATCAACAACAATGAAAAACTATTGCGTGTCCATCGGCTTCTCGGGCCGCTCGAATCCTTTGAACCGCCTTATTTCTTGCTCCACGAATGCAGGAATGTCCGATTCCACAATGTATTCCGATCTGAAAACAATTTAGCATGGATATCAATTTGTAAGATGAAAAAATGTGTTGCACTCTATGCACTTTCGCCTACATACATTGATATCATAACGAGATCATACTTGAATATGACAAAAGTAAACCCGTGAACATACTAATTCAGAAATAAAATTAAAGTAGTACTGACTTGAGAATGAGATTTCTCATGAAAACGAGGACTCGATGTGCATCGCACAGCAACCATACCCGACCATTCAGACCGATTGTGATCTAAGAGATTATTATTTAAAAAATCTTTTGAAAATTTAACCAACCTCAAATTTAAAGTCTTCTCCAAGTTGTTTTAGAAGATGAGACTTGGGAGCAATAAGTCGACGAGCGACATGAAGAGGAACACGGAAGAAGCAACCTGCAATCATCTTATTCAATGATCAAATCATCACTAAAAATAACATCATAATAGTGTAGATTACGATACTTTTAGAATCAGATGAATGTCCTCCAACGGGCAAGACTCCCATTCCACGAGCCTTCTGTTCTGCGTCGACGCAACTGAATCACCACTATAACAGATGAAAACACATAATGCATCATCTACAGATGAACAAAAATGGAACTCACGATAGTTCAGGTTCGACGTGCTTGCTGGTTGATATAACTCTAGCATAAATAATATCTCCCGTCTTTAGAGTAGGTCGATTTCTCTTAGTAGCTCCTTCGAATGCAAGATATGACAGGAAAGCCAGATCTGCACTCCCTATATCGACCTGAACATTTTTTGAAGAAGAGAAAAATAACACGCTCACCTTGAATATATCGCCCATTTTTCCCGTGACAACTCCGAGAACCGCATCACCTCGTTCCGGCACGTACCTGATATCACTATATTTGTTTAGCCCGTACTTGTCTGAGCAATGAATAACAATAATATGGATACGGCGGGGATATTTCAGCGCCAACAAGTGCATTCAGTGATGAGCGAGCTCCGCAATGTTGCGCTGTGCCCGCGCGAACAGGAACCATTTCTGCTGTCCCGAACCCGTGCAAATTGATTTTACCACAGTGGATGCAATCAGTGGGACCCGCGCAAAACCAAAAGTTGAGGAAGGGAACTCATCACTGAGTGTACTTCAACTTTTTTTAAATCGAACCTTCTTGCTTGAACTGAAATCCATTGTTTCTTCGCAGTTGATCTCAGAATTCCTGGCTGAGTTGATACAAGTCGATCCCCTTCTAACCGCTCTATTCCATAGCCAATTATTTGCTTATCGTTAGCTCCGGAAGATGAAGAAGGCTCGATCAACTCGCCGGGAAGCACGACGGTTCCCATCACTGAACGAGCGCAAGGATAAGGTCACGGATAACGATACAAACAGCAAAAAAAATAACAAAGATCAGCGAATTAGCAACAAAAATCAATTTTGTAAATTTTGTAAAAATAAGTGCTTTTTAAAAGTTTAGACGAATCGACTTACCGTATTCAAAAGTGTAGTCAATCTTTTCTGGGTGAGACTTCTTTATTTTGGCCGATTTTGCGTTTTCGCCGACTTCACCAAGTTGATTTCTAGCCACTGTTGTGTGGTGGCGATTCTGTATACTCCTATTTTCGTATGCTCTCTCTTATGTGGTGTGTTTCCGGCTCAAGGCACAACACAATTGTTATGGCGGCGCGCATATAGCGTTTTGTAATCCTGAGTTAAGCTCCTGAAGGCTAGCATTCTGTTCATGGTGACTGATAGTTTGTGATAGTTGCTTAGTTATTAATCGTGGTTATTCATCTATCCCCATCAATCGCCAAATACCCATCTCTCTCTTCCGCTCATTTCCTATCTGTTTTGAATGCTTCAACTGTTTGATTTTGAAAATGTTTTAGGAAAGATGCAAGAAGATCTTCTGGAGGCGTTCCGCACGCCTCTCTTCTTCGTGTACATGTCCATGCTGCTCTCCTTCTGTATGGTCTCTGGCTCGCAGTTGGGAGATCGCGTCGAACTTGAGTTCCAGGTGCGAATTGTAGTCTGATGCTGTCCCTTTGAAGATCTACTTGTCGATAACTGTAAATGTATTCCATTCCAGGCCTATCGTCTCCAGCAGTATGAAGTTGCGGGTTCCGTCATTGGCAGCAAGTCCTTCAGAGTTCTGTACGAAGCAGTTGGAATCGATGCGAACGCTTTGCGGAAGTTAGTTTCTAACATATTCCTAGTTTTTTTTCTGTTTTTGACCCATGAGAAACACTATGGACTTTCAGAAGTGTGGTTGTCTCATGGAGAGATCTCGTGAATCGGGATCTCGAGGGTCTGTTCAAGACGGCGGTTGGTTCTGTCGTTCTTGTTCTCCCTGCGGATTTCTCCGACCTCTCACCCGATCAGAGAAAGGTGAGCTATCCAACTTCAATCGATCAACTTTTTCTCCCTTGCTATGATTACTATCTCAGTAGGTTCCCACAACCAGTATTCCCGTGGGTGAGAAAGCAAATGTAATTAACAATATCGATTTTTAGCAACTTCTCGATCTCGAGACGGCGCTTTCGATGGTGCAAACGGAGCTTTCCGTTTATGCAATCAAGTGGTCGGAGGCTGCTGCTGCCCTTCTCTCTGATGTATTCCTTTAAAATATATAAAAATAATAATTTTTGAATTTAGAATGTGTTTTACAGGTCAACATCATATTACTTTTAGGTGTCGGCAACTTCCACAGCCTCAACGGGCACTCAGAAGCTGGTGCAGGCTGTTTCGGCCAACACCTTCCAGGTTGACTTTTGCCGTCTTTATTTTCTATATATCGTTACATGTAGTCAATATACAGTAATCTGTTGCGGACGAACTATAAATAAATGTGAAGGTGTCGTTCTCAGCTGACATCCACTACCACGTCGATCCCTGCTTCGCTTCCCTTCACTCCTAAGAATGTAGTCGTGAGACTGGCGGGAGGCATTCCCACTGCCTCCACTATCGTATTCCTCGCTCACTACGATACTCACTCCGCATTCCCCGTGAGTTGAAACAATTTTTATTATTTTTTAACGTGCCATTAGAAGATATAGAAATAAACCCACTAATCATAAATTGAATTAGTTGTTATTTGAAGGATCTTGGAGCTGGTACTGACTCGAATGGAAGTGGAATGGTCGCTCTTCTCGAATTGCTTTCTGTATTCAAGAGATTCTACGATTCTGCCGCCACCAAACCCAACAACCACATGGTGAGTGAATTTGAACCGTGTTATTGTGAGAGATTGCGATTACATGGATTTGAGTGCTAATTGCTTGCAGATCTTCGCATGGACTGCTGCAGGCAAGCACAACTACCAGGGATCGGCTGCCTTCCTCTCTGAGATGCAGGAGAAATACGCTGGTAAGAATTCATACTCGCTTCTCTTTTCCATTTATTGTCCCCATTCCCCTCCTGCAGATGACAAGGTCGATCTCGTTGTCTGTCTGGACACAATTGGCAATGGAAAGGCACTCAACGTCCATCTATCGAGGGTTCCCTCTGCTGGAACGGTGAGCATTTGGTTGAGCAATATTTATATTTCTGTCCTGAGGATAATTGAAGATTATTATGATTGTCATTAACTGGCAACTTTTCCTATACTGATTGAATTTTCCCTCTTTCAGGTCTCTGATCGATTCGTGACCTATCTCCGTGCTGCTTCTCACAATCAATCGATCGACGTCATCGCCAAGAAGATCAACATGCAATTGCCGTTCTCGTGGGAGCACGAAAGGTCAGTCCATCCCCTCTATCTCTTCTGAGACAATCTCATCTCCCTTCAGATTCAATGCGAAACGACAGGCAGCTCTGACCCTGTCTGGTCTCTCTCATCCCACTGAGATCACTCGTCGTTCCATCTCTGATTCGTCCATCGATTCATCCGTTCTCACTTCGAACATCCGTACTATCGCAGAGGCAACTCTCTCGATGATCCTTCCCCTCCCCGAGGTGAGACCACGCCCATCCACTGCATCATCCACCCATTCCTTCTCTTGCAGCGTGCAGCTCACAAGGACGAGCGAGTCACTTCCGATTCCACCCTTCTCTCCCCCGAAGCAGTGAGCAAGAAGAGAGTTGAACAACTGGTGAGTCGGCATCCTTCTCCCATCAAGGTAGTTGTCTCTCTCAGATCTCTCGCTTCGCCTCTCGTGCCCGTCCCCTCTCTTCTCAATCGGCGACTGAGGAGACGGTGGCCAATCTGCATGCGTATGCCTCCTCCTATGGTCATGCGAGAGTGCAGCCACTGGCCCCTCTCGAGACTGTCGTCGTCCCCTCCAATGTAGAGAGAATTGTCGCCGAGAAGGTTTGTAACAACGATATCATTATATTTTTACAATTAAAATTGTTATCCTAAAAATATTTTAATGTTCGTTTCAGACCAAACCGGCGATCTTTGATCTCTTCCTTGCCGCGGGAATCGCTGCTTACTTGGCAGTATTCACCAAAATTGTCTCGTCCTCTCAATCGATACTCGACAGATCTCTCATCACTCTCAGAAAGGGATACTGAGTAGATAGATTGAAGCGATAGACCATTCTCTAGTTTATTCATTCTTTGTCTCGTGGTATTACTTTCTTCTTGTTGTCTAGTCGTTTACCCTCAATATTTGGTGATACTCAATCAGCCACCGTAATCCCCTCCATTGTTGCATGACTTTCACACAGATGCCCAAGTAATCGATAACTTGTTGCCACACATTAAGGATGTCTAGATCATACCCAATTGCGTCTCGTAATGTATTCTCCTTCTCGGTTTCGTTGTTGCTCATCTTAATAAGTAGAGTAGCTATTTCATTCCAACCCTTTCCTTTTGTAGTTGTTACGCTTGTGATGTTCTGACATCTACCGTATTATATTGTTATTTCCGTCGTGCTGCAAAAAGTACACGAGTTTTCTCAACTCAAATTTCAGTTTTAAAGATATCTAATTATTCCAGATTTTGTAGATCTGTCACTTTGCGAGAAGTAATAAAGAGTATTTTATTTACTGTATCCCTTAATTGATCCCGTCTTACGATTATGTAATCTATTAGCTTCAACGCTGACGAAATCTGTTCTAACCACTTCGAAATTCCTGTAAACTTTTCCCGTTTTTGTTGTCGCCAGAGCGGATCGTTCATACAAATGTACTTTATTCACTTCAACTCGGGAAATATTAACAAAGATTGTGAACACGAGTACAAAAACAGAAACAACGAATGAAACAGTGAGTGGCTTCTTATCGAGTAACAATGTGAGACAACGACAAAAAAATTAGTAACAAGTATAGGATACTGTCAACAAAATTACAACTTCTCCAATTTCATAACAGGTTGTTTACTCGTCCGCTGCGGACACTGCCGGAGCAGCAGCCGTAGTCTTCTTGGCCTTCTTTCCCTTGTTCATTTTCTTGGGAGTAGCCTGAACATAACAAGATACTCCAATACAAAACGAAGTTGAAAAATACCTTCTTGGGAGACTTGGCAGCCGCCGCCTTCTTAGGCGACTTAGCCGCTGCAGCCTTCTTGGGCGACTTGGCAGCAGCCGCCTTCTTGGGAGTCGAGGCCTTAGTAGTCTTCTGCAAAACAAGAGAAATTAGGTAAAATAAAATTGCAGAGATAAAACTACAGAACCTGCTTAGTAGGAGAGGGAGCGTTGCCAGCATGGCCGAGTCTGAATCTGCCTTTAAGGCCGAGACCGTCCGTCTGCGAGAAGCTTCCGTCCTCCAGTCCCTTCATGAGAGCCTTGCCGACGTGACGTCCGACCTGAAAAACCGCCCTAGTCAAATACTGCACACAAATCGAAAAAAACTTACAAGCTTCGAATCCATTCCGGTTTCAGCAGCAATTTTGTTGGAGATCATTTGCTTGGTCGTTCCGCGTCTATCCTTGAGATCCTTGATCACGTCGGAAATCATCGTGATGTACGGCTTATGATGAATAGCGACCTTCTCCTCCTTCTCCACCTTATCGGCCTTCACGGGGGTCACCGTGGAAGGAGCTTGCGTACGTTTTCCCGAGGTATTAACAACAGACATCATTTTAGCCATCTGTAGAGCTAAAAAATTGCTTTAAAAACTAATAAAGGGAAAAATAACAACAAGCAGTGGGAAAAAACAGGAAATTAGTCAAAAATAGACCCTATTTTTCGCAATTTTTCCTGATTTTTCGTGTATTTTCTCCATTCCCTTCTCCTCAGGGTTTTCGTCTCAAGAGTTTCTACTTATACAGTGATTCAAAAAAGCCTGTTGCAAACTGACTTTTTAAAGTTTATTTTTGAACATTTTAAAATGAGCTCATTTTTCTTTGAAATGAACTCAATTATACCTTATTTAATCACTGTGCATGATTCGCTCTGCAATTGCTATCGTATTTCACTCCAGTATGAATATTTTATTGAATTAACTCCATCGTTATAGCACAATCGGACAGCGCACACTGGAATGGGACAATCTTTGAACGAGTAACCAAGCGTCATCAAATTTTCTAATCATTCAATGAGGAGAGAGAGAATAAGACGGGGGGAATACGTCAACATTATTGATTGGTACCTGGGGGGGGGAAAGGGGAGAGAATAGAGAACAAGAGAGAGGAGG
>LS593991.1:57343-68301 GCA_900490775.1 Pristionchus maxplancki
GAATGCAGATCGAGAGGAAGTGGTCGAGATACCTGAATATCCCATTCAGTTTCATTCCAGAGAGGGAGGGGCGTACTGGCAGCAGTGGCGGGAGTCTGGGGGACTTCGCTCCTTTTGGCACACATCTTCTGTATCTCTTCATCGGGAACTCGCGAAGTGGAGGGACGGGAGAGCTCCGCTGAATGAGAGATATCAATGAATTAGGATGATGAGATGGCGTTTGCGAGTTGACAAGTGATATTGCATCAGCAACCCTAGAGGGCTGGCTGATGCAATCTCTGGAAATGGTCAAAGAAACGCTATAGAGTGTATTGCATACAATGTTTCCTTCGAAGTGCATTGAGCAAATCTTTGAGTCTATCGACTTCTCTCGTTTGAGCTTCGAACTTCTCCTTCCACGTATTCTTGTCCACTTTATAATTCATTGATTCCATCTCAAAGGAATCACTTGGTAAGCTTAAATTTAAAAAGAAGACGAATACCTTGAGACTTTCAATAGCTCTTCTCAGTCGATCATTCTCCACATAGTATCGCTTTGCCTCATCTCTAAAATAGTCTCAATTCAATTATTCTCTTCTCGCTATCACTCGCCTTAATTCTCCCATTCTCTTTTTTTGAGAAGCATCCAGTAGACCAGCCTTTCTTAATTCATCCGTGGAAGTAATCATTGAAATACGAGACCTGTTGATGATTATCGATAAACCAATGGATTTCAGAGTATTAGGCATACGCTTGGAGAGCTCGATCTCTCTCGATTCGCACTTGGAACAATTCATCTTGTAGATCAGTGCACTTGCATGGCAATCGAGTCTGCAAAACCACTCTAGACCAACTCTTTTAATGGATTAATGGATAGACAAAACACGTACCGGTTGTTCGATCCCTTTTCCTTTCTGAAGACTCAACTCCTCAATCTCAGAGAGAAGAGTCCTATTCTCTTGTCTGCAATGAAAACCATCTAAACTATTCAAATATCAACTAAAAAAATGTTACCTGAGGGATAGATTCTCTTCATACAACTCCTTCAGATCCTTCTCCAATTTCTTTCGCTCATCAACGAACTAAAGAGACACATATTGATAACTTGGATAGGATGAATGGTTTACCTCAGAGAACATCGAGTTTCCCTTGCTCGCGAAGTGAGTATTGTGCTTCACGTCGTTTAGCTCGCACTCAAGATTTCTATAATCAATATATATTATTTTAAAAAATAGATGCTGATAATCAACCCATATATGAATTACCTGAGTTGATCTCTGGCATCCTCTAAATTCTTTCTCAGTATATTCCCATCCTGCATTGCATCGTCAGCTCTCTCGTTAGACTCCATCAATTCTCGTTCCAGCATTTTCATCTGCAGCAAATATTATGTAGAGCTGCCAGCCATGGTTAAATGCCCCATAACATTTTTTAAAAAAATAAACAATTAGCATTATTTCTAAACACATAGTTCCAACCTTGTTATCCGCTGCCAATCTCCACTGCACAGCTTCATCGATCTCTTCTCGAAGCGATTTCTGTTGAAAAATTTGTACAAATTTAATAAACTAATTGCTTACGATTTCTTCCTCATGAGAAGTGCAGATGGATGTATCAGGAAGAAAGAATTCCTCGATCTGAAAGAAAGAATAGCCTAATAAAAAGGATTAAAAATACCGGACGGGATTGTCGTTCATCCTCAAGCAGCTTCTCGAGACGGTTCACATTATTTTGTAATAAATCTCGTGCAGAATGCGAGTCAGCTAACTAAACAAATTAAAATTTGTTTTTTTGCAAGAAGAAAATGGACTGACGTCTCCTTCCAATCGAGTGATGGCGTCTCTGAGTTCTCTCTGAGAACCCTCCGATCTCAATCCCACTCTCTCCTTATAATTGGCGAATTCTTCCTAGAAAAATATTCTCGCTTGATTTAGGAGAGGAAATATGATATTCTCGCAACGCACACGGAGTCGTTTAGAATCATCCTCTGCTTCCTGTGCTACTTCTTCCAACATAGCATTTTTGGACTCGCATCGACGAAGATTCTCAACACAAAAAATTAAGTGCAATATGTAATAACTATTAGCGATAATAAACATATTTTTAAAGAAAACATACCAGTTGAAGTTGCTGAATCTGCTCTTCCCTTTCCCGTAATATTCGAACAATGGCTTCATTTCGGACGCTTACTTCGTCCATTTCAACCTACACTATTTGAAAATGACAATAATATACGATAGCACATAAAACGATCCTGATCGCGATCAATAATTGAACGATTGTTAAACAACTTTATCAGAAAGGGGCGGGGCGTTTTTGAAGGCCAAAATATTCGCGCTCATAGAACGACGTGTCAAAGTAATTACAATGGTCCACATTATCACAAGTGATTGATTTTTTTCTTTTCTGTTTTTTTCCTGTGATATATCTTATCATCATTAAAATCATTATGATCGTAATATTCATTGCATAATTGTACATTTAATTTGCGAGTTCATCTCTACCGATTTATCCGACATGCAAGTAATTGACAAGTAGCACTGATTCAATATCGATTAACGTTCTCGCATATCGTTTGATCTCTGGATCAACTATGGGGGTTTGGGAGGGGGCGGAGTGTTCACGATAGTGGTAAGATCATTCGAGAAAGAAGTGTACGTCTAAAGTATTGATTGATTATCTCATCGTGAGATACCGTATACCTGAATGGACAACGGATTGTTCTTCGTTACGATACAGTACATGCGAAGTACAGCCTTAGCCACATAGGCATACTGTACTGGTGTTTGAATTACGTGAGCTCGTTGATCTACAGTAGGCATCGATTATCGATTAATTGATAATTCGAATACTTCTCAGATCTTTGATCATTTCCTTCAGATCCACACTCTTCTCATTCATAATAGTCTGTAGAATGTATTCAACTGCTACGAGTGTCCCAGTTCGACCTGTGGAGAATACTGTATCACGTGCATACTGTATTGATACAGTACCCACGCCTGCAGAACAATGAACGATTGTTCTGTATCGACTACCGCGCACTTCTCTCAGAACTCGAAGCATTGGAGCCGCAGAGTTGGGAACACCTCTGTCGGGCCTGAGAATGGGTTACTGTGGGATACTGTAGGTATATAGCTAGTGAATACTGTAATTGTGTAATGTATTATCTCTAACCAATCTCTCCATTGCCAATGATACATCTTTCGAATCTTCTGCTCAGTTCCTCCCATTTTCTCCACCAATAATTCCGAATAGAGAAACTGATCTTCACTTCTCGATACAACCAGAGTTACTTTGATATCTCAATCGGTCAATAGTTGATCGATTACCGTGGTTTACAGTACCTCCATAGTATTCGATATCTCCCACTCCAGGAGGAATGTATCTTTCACACTTCTTCTTTCCCAATTCCACAAGCTCGCATAACATCACAATGTATCCAGCATTCTCCTGAAATTAATCGATAATTGATGGGATTGAGTGATCTTCTTTGACCTGCCAGCACATTCTCCAGAAATCATTAATTGTATCCGCGAGAGGTCCCTGTGATTTATCGATTATCGATTGATCTTCCTTTTTTATGGGTACTTGAGTGCAAATAAAATCGTTGATGAATGGAGGTCCTTTGACGAAATTGGCATGAATGTAGTCTCTCATGACTTCTTTCTGACTCAAAACCACACGGGATTCATCCAAACAGTAGATATCTACAAGAGACCAACGATCAAAGATTGGAGAGATCAAAGATCACCTTTGTATCTATTCTTTGGCTGATGAGCATTGTGAGCATGGGTGATAAACGGTTCGATGTTATATCTGAATCGATCTTACCGTAATCTACCGAAATTCATTCTATGTCTATCACCCTTTGATAGTTGCGAATTCATCCAGTAAGCCTTGAACTCCTTGGGTTTTCACCAACTGGAAAATGAAGAGTAAGATAATTCTGACTCCAATGAGAGACCTCGACGAATTCAGTGAATTTCTCAAGCTGTTTCTCATTTGGAAATTCGGGTTCGTGAGTCTTGAGGAGGGGACGCTGAGAATTGGCTGAATTCACGGTATGACATTTTTTTCTGCTTGTGAGATATTGTATTACGTTTGAAGAGCTTATTGTTTTCAGTTTCTTCTTCCCTTTTCTTCTTTTCATCTTCGTTATTCTCCGTTTGAGTGTTTGTGTTAGTCTGCGTCTGTGTCTGAGTTTGAATCTGTGTCTGCACTTGTGATTCTCCTTCATTCTCTTTCTTCATCACAGTCATTATCGATCGTTCTCCTCCTCCTTTCTTCTCTCTCGATCTTATTTTTCTGAAACAAACAATCCATTTCTGACCTATTCCATTTCTGTTCACCTCGCAGATTTCTCTTCATCTTTCTTCCCTGTTGCTCTTTTCCTGTATTCCTCATCTGATCATCATTCACATTTTCTTTCCCAACCTTGATTTGTTCTTTGAATCGCTAGAAAGTGCGCCCATTATCGATCGATCTTTCTTGTTAGACGGTTTCTTCTTTGCCGAGAATCCGAATTTGTCCGCAACTGAGAATGTTCAATTGTCGATGGAAATTCCCATCTGGATCACACCTCCTCCCATTATCGATTGATTCTTCTTGTTCTTCCTTTTCTCACTCCCTCTGAAAGGAGAGCTACGCACTGGACACAGAATACGACATTCTCACATAGGAGTGGTGGGTGTAGGTGGAGTAGACATCTGAGACCAGAATGGAGAGGACCGAACCAGAAGGGCGATGGAATATGGAGTGAGAAGAGGAAGAGACATCGAGACAAACGAAGTAATTCATTTATTAAAATTGCAATTGCAACCAAATTTGGAATTTTATCTTAATTTAAAAATTAGTAGGCAATACGATACGGTATGCAATACGGTAGATATCTATGCGAAATGATTAATTTGCATATACTGTAATTCGTCAATAGACGTCAAATATTTTATCCAACATTCCACGTTTTCTTTGTTAATTTTTCCTGTACGTGCTTATTGTTTTCACATAAATGTAAGTTAAATAACTCGGGGTAGTGTGTTCCGTAGTGCACTCGTCTACTGTACTCTCTCCCTCAGGGCTCTTCTCTGTTTTCCTTTTCTCGTCTCTCTTGTCCCGCTTTCGCTATCCTCTTTTCCGTGAGTCACTTTCCATACTCAACGACCGATCGCAATCCTTCCTTTTCTTCCCTCCTTATCTACCTTCTCCCATCATGTTCCTCTACCTGCCAGCTGTTCTTCCTTCGCTCTCCCTCCCTCTCTTACTACTCTTACTGCTTACTTCGCCATCCTTCGTTTTTCCCAATCTTTCGAAGTCTCGTTAATCTCTTATCACACTCTAATCAGTGATGACCCCTCTCTTCTTTTTTCACCTCGGTGTTTCCCCCTCTAACTCCGCCCCCTCTGTGATCCCTCCCGTTCCATTCTGATAGTTCGCTTTGAACACTTTGAACACTCCATCCCAAATGACCACCATGGTATGACTAGCTCAATAATCAATAAATGGTCATTCAGTCAATAATCTGCAGGGAGCAGATCTCCTCGATACAATAATAGGCTTCGCTTCGATGTCTCTCCCATATCTCGCACTCCCGCCTCTTCCTTCAGTAGATCTCACCGTTGAAGGTCAGAACATCAAATCTAATCACATGGTTAATCTATATCCCAGGTGGTCTATCATCTCTCTATGCTCTTGTCGATATTTCACCTACATTTCTTCTGGGCTTTCTCGTCTTTCTCGCTATTGTTCGCTTTCTGAAACTGGCCAGTTCCACTGAAAAGGCACAGGTAATATTTATTCGTATTGCACGCTGTTTTCTCTACTGTGTCAACAGTGATGAAACTACTGAACTCTTAGACGACAATAGAACCTTACGAAATGCCAGAGTGGAAAGTGTTTCCATTCAGATTACAACTGCAGTTAAAGATGGAGAAAGAATGAGAAGAGTACTGAAGGATATGCCCATTCTCAATGAAGTGTGAGTCGAATCATATACATTGGCCATATCTTAAGCGTATTGCACGGGAGCACGTTTCTGTACTCTATCCTCTTGAGAGATCTTTCATTTCCTCCCGCACTTACTATTTATGTTCTGGGAGTGATTCCATCAAGAGTTCTCCCTGAACTCTTATTTCTCTGTGCACTCTTCGCAAAAGATCTCTCTATATCTTTAAAAGGTATCGTAACACTGCTAGATCGTTTTCGTTTTTGCTCGTAGGAATGGCAGAAGGATGGACGGGGAGGGGGGTTGATCTCTCTCTCTCTCTCTTGTACGAAGGGAGAGGAGGGAGGGGATGCAGCTGTCCTCTCTCTGGTCAGTGATCAGTGACAATTGACTGCAGAGAGGGACGAGTATTCTTAGACCAGGGGAAGATAGAGAGATCCTCCCTTCTCTTTCCCGCCATGAGCACACTAAATCACAATCTGTGCCTAGATAGAGGAAGGGGCATGGAGTACGTCAAAGTGTCTTCTCTCTTGCTTCGTTTCTATTCTAAGCAGGGATGTTGTGAAAGAGGGGAAGCAAATGTGTTGATGGTAGTGAAAGTGGTCGTTCCCTCCAGAGGGAAGAGAAGGGATGGAGCAGAGTAATCATGTGAACAACACGGGGGATTCTCCCCCTTCCACAATTGTTGTCCGTTATATCAATTGAGACAACGACTGTTTACGAATCAAAGTATTCAATTTGTGCAACGAGTGAGAAGTTGTTGTATTGAATTGAGTAGAATACCACCTATTGTTGGGGAAGTAGTTTTTGTGCCGTGGAACCTTGCTTGCATCCTCTCTTTCCCGTCTCTTATCTCCAGACAATCGGAGTATTCCTTTCGGTTCGTACGAGTAAGCAAAGAAATGGGGGAAGGGCATGACCCAACATGGTTCATGCAAGGGAGCGCGTGTTGTTCCGTTGGAATCATTATGGGTATACTCCTCGATCGAAATGTCTGTTACAACAACATTAACAATGGTAGCCTATTCTTATCCGCCTCTCGTTGCCTCATCCTATTCGTTCTCTGAGTGGAGTAAAGACTGAGAGTGAACGTCAGAGTGATTTGTTTTGGTTGAGAGACGAGATGAGAAGAGACTAGAGATAGCATTGACACGGAGGAATGAAAGGGATGCGATTATAATGCAGAGAATAGCATATATCCTCTGTTGTCAGCAATTGCCTTACTATAGCATATGAAAAGGAGGAGAATACCGTAATCTGATGAGGATCAATGAATATTTGATTGCAGATACCGCCCTCCTTGGTTGTGGGGTCGATCAGGCCATCTGCAGACCGCTGCCTACGGTCTATTGGGACACGCGACATTGAAGAGAACGGCCGATAGGAGAGTCGTGGTGAGGAGTCCATTCGAAGAGAAGGAAGGATCAGTGGAAGAGGGGAGCTATTGTAGGTGAAGCAGCCAGATGGAGCCTCCCTCACTTTCGATGTCTATGAACCACTCGCAAAGGTGAGGAAAGGGAGGAATGGATGTGATGGGGAACAGAGTGATGGGTAAAGGATCTTGGGGGTCTATTCCTCTTATGATCTCCTCTCTTTCAGCATCCCTCGGGTCTTGATATCACTCTCTGTCTCACTCCCGGAATTGCCAATTCGTCAGAGTCAAATTACATTCGAACGTGTGTCCACTATGCTCAGGTGAGAAATATTATTATTATCCGGGATGAAGATCAAAAAATTGATGTCTGGGTTACGTTAAGAAATTTTCTTCCGTAGATACTACATTTGCAAGTGTATGGGTTGACCAATACACTTGTAAATGCACATGGGTTGTCATTATTATCATCGCTGAATCTGCAAATTGGGAGCTGTTGTTTGTATCCGATCGTAAATAGCTGATTGTTCTCTGTAGGGCTACGATATTCTGTCTATCTCTTCGACCCTTTTATCAGTAAGGGTCTAAGTCTCCGTGATGACCAATGACTGGGAAAGCAAAGAGATCAATGGTGATATCTTATCGAGGGTTGACGACATTTTCGGTGAATTATAGAGGGGAGGAGGGATTGGTAAGAGATAGAGATAACTGGTAATTTTCGTTTATAAGGGCCATTTTTCTCTGCATGCCAACATGTTGATTTGTGATCCACTGTGAGAGGAATGAGTAGTAAGGGAGAGGGTGGGATGGGAGTTAAGAAAAGCATGTATGGTGCATATGGTATGATATGAGGGAGAGGAAAGGTTAGAGAGGGGGAGGAAAAGGACGAGGAAGGGAAAGGAAGATGGCGTGATCCGAGTTGAAGAGAGAGGGGAGGACCATTGAGTTCCCATCGAATTGGAGAATTTAATGAGGAAGCGGATTGGAATAAGAGTAGAGGATGTAGCTGATTTGATCGATTAGTGAGGGATTAGAATGGAGAATATCCATGGGAAAAGAGTAATTGAATCTGACAATGAGTGAAGGCAGTGGGAAGAGGAAACTGTTGCTATCTAAAGAGTGCAATTAGAGACTAGGAAAAGAGGATGAGGAAGTGAGGAGAGAGGGACCGTCTTTATCTGCAGGAAGCTGGATACAGATGTGCGGTGTTGAACCATCTGGGAGCATTGGATGGAGTCCCTCTCACTTCCCCTCGAATCTTCTCATACGGTAAGGACGAAGGATTGTTATGATTACGTGCCAATGACTGAATTCCCTTCTTCTCTTTAGTGGTGAGTGGAACGAAAGAGTGCTCAGAAGTGGTCGACTGTTTGATACGGAACACATGGTAGAATCAAATTGAAGTTGGTGATGATCTATGAGTGTGGAACAGAACACGTTGTGGTTATTATTATTTTCAATAACTTTGTTCTCTCAGGAGGAACGAGTGATCTCCATTCGATGGTCTCTCATCTCGCTTCTGCTTATCCCAATACCAAATTCATCTCGATCGGCTTTTCAATGGGAGGAAATATCACCACCAAATTCATCATTGAGGCAGATGATAAATTGAGGTGAGATAGGATTACTCGAGTTTTATAATTGCTGTTGTCCTTTTCAGATCCCGCATAATATTCGGTCTCTCAGTCTGCCAGGGATACTCTGCCACTAATTCTGTCCATATGTACCACGATTGGGAGAACAGTCGGTAGGTTTAGAAAAGACACCTTTTCCCTCCTTTTTTGTTTTTTATTTGAAAATGGTCATTCAATTCAGTCGTGCGTATAACTACGTGATCACTGAGAACATGAAGAGACTACTGAGAAGGAACTACAATCAGGCAGTGGCACCCCATGTTGAGAATGGACTCATCGATGAACAGGTACGGTGGAAGGGATACGCTACTTATTATATGGAATGATTTGCAGCGTCTGTGGTCTTCCACTTCAATTGTTGCCCTGGATGAATTGTACAATCGGTGAGAATATGAACTAATCCGTCTCCATTCCGTACATTCTTTGTGATATTCATCATCTTCCATTAATTATTTCAGTCGCGTGAATGGATTCGATTCTCTGGAGAGTTTCTATCAGTGGTGCAGCTGTCTTCCTCTTCTCGACAATCTCAAGGTATCACTGGTCTCATCAGTCCTGACTACGGCAGATCGATCACCATCACCATCACAGGTTCCGATGATCTTCTTCAATGCTCAAGACGATCCGATCATTCCTCGTTCGCTGTGGGAGCCAGTTAAGGTAAATAGTCTCTACCGTACCTCCTGCCTACCGTAATCCTTGTTCAGAAGTTCGCCTCTCACAAGGAAGACGTTGCCTTCATTACGACGAAGCACGGAGGACATCTCGGATTCCTCGAAGGATCTTCATTTGCTCCCAAATCAGTCACTTGGATCGACAGGTACGGTAGACGGTTACTGTAGCTATAAATGATGTGTATTCTCTTCAGATTCATCGTGCAAATGTGTGATTCGGCAGTTCGAGTCTACGGTGGACAATAAATGGATAGGTTCGATGCTTCTCCTCTCTAGATCTAGAATTTTCAATTTAGCCACAATTTATGTGGTTGTGAGCTCTCACATTCTGTTGTATCTTTATATTCGTTATTTTTAACTCATGTTATAGAAAATTTAAAA
The DNA here is from genome assembly GCA_900490775.1 of Pristionchus maxplancki. Taxonomy (NCBI): domain Eukaryota; kingdom Metazoa; phylum Nematoda; class Chromadorea; order Rhabditida; family Neodiplogasteridae; genus Pristionchus; species Pristionchus maxplancki. The sequence continues at coordinate 67,325 of LS593991.1, forward strand.
TTAATGTTTCTAACTCAAGTATCTAATAGAAGTTTTTCATAGTTGTTTCTAAAATTGTATAGAGTAGACTTTTTTCTCATTATCCAATTCATATTGAATCGTTCATGGTAGCCATTGAAGACCACACAGTACGGAATCCACAGTATCCATAGAGGATCAAATCGTTGTAGATCTGTATAACTACCGTACCCTATCCATTCTTTCTCCCATACATGTAGTAGTTCGTGTTGTGTAGCTTACGGTATCGAGTGCAATCTCCCCGCGTTACGGTGTAGCTATCGATTTTTTATTCTTGAGGAATAAACTTTTTTTTCTCAATGTGATTTGCACGAAACACAGTTATGATCTTTTACGAAAGAGAGATAGAAGAAAGAGGCGACCACGCGAAATAGTCTTCTCTCATCGGAAAACAACATTCTCATTCGATTATACACCCCTTTCAATTCCCGTCTTTTCTCTCAAATTCATCTATTTGAATTTGAACGAGCGATCGACTCAATCGACAATAAGATTATCCCTCTTCCTGCATATGTAGAATGTAAATGGTGAAATGAGTGAAAGGACGAGAGACGATTTTCCAATTCAGTCACCCTGGTACGTCTCCAAGGGTGGTACCACTCATTTATGTGGAGCGTTTTCATCGGTAAGGATCCTACCCCCGTTCCATATCCTCATTGCTCCCAGGTTACTGTAGATCCTACAGTAACCTGGGAATGGTGAAACTCTCGGGTTACTGTAGAATCTACAGTAACCTGAGTATGGCATGTAGGACCTACACTAACCTGGGAATGGTGAAACTCGGGTTACTGTAGATCCTACAGTAACCCGAGAGCTTTACCATACTCAGGTTACTGTAGTTTCTACAGTAACCCGATAGATTCACCATACCACCATACAGGTTACTGTAGATTCTACAGTAACCCGAGAGATTCACCATGCCCACGTTACTGTACTGTTACTGTCATTTTTTATTCAGT
>LS593991.1:84935-100813 GCA_900490775.1 Pristionchus maxplancki
TTCTTTCACAGGATCCAAGCACTCGATCACTCTCTATCTTCCAACCAATTCCCAAATCAAGATCATGCAAGGGGGCTGGAATTCCAGTTCATTGGTGCACATGTCTCGCATGGAAAGAAGTTAGCACACTCCCGGTATGCCCCCCCTCCCCCTGAGTATCTCTCAGTACTAATTGCGTCTTCGTCAGATATCGAAAGCAATTGTAAGCAGCGTGATTGAATCCATTAACAATCTCACGAAATCAGAGAGGAAACTATGTGCCCCTCTCAGTCTCAATCACATTTTCCATGTGAAGAAGTGATAAAGAGATCGAGATATCGAAGTAATACCGATCTTCAGGCTCTTTACTCCTGAGGAAGTCCTCAAATACAGTGAAGCAAAGGATGCTCAAGGATTCGGAGCTAAGTTGAATGGGAAAGCAATTGAAGCATTTTCCTTCTATCAGATTAAATTCTCTACGAGACCAGGAAGGTATGGTATCGATTCTTTAAAAAAAACGAAGTTAACATTCAGAGCGGTCTACGAAGCTACAGTGAAGTATGTCAATTCAAAGAATGCAACCGAAGTCGATTTCCATGCAATCTCACACATTTCCAAATATGGAGATGATTCGCACTGTATTCGCGATAGGAACACGTCATTGTTAGAGTATTGCATATGTGACGACAAAATAGTCAATAAGTCTTTATGATTGAGAGCTTAATAAATAATCATTATTTTGAGTGATTTAAAAAAAACGAATTTTTTATTAAAATATTAATAGTTATTGATAAGTAATGGAAGTGTGCTGTGTGCAGCCTGTGTGCAGTACGGTTTTTATTTGACCATTCTGTGGCTCTCATATTTCCGGCTCTCGTTTTTCTGTTTTTATTGTTATCAAGTTTATCACGTTTTGACCCATTTTGATCGTAATATTGCTAACTTATATCTTATCAGGCCTTGTCCATGGATTATCCAGTCGTATTCAAGTGCTGTGAATGTCATATTGAGCATGGTGAGCATTTTTTATTCTTTCATTATTCACGACTTTCCTTTCAGAAACTCTCGAGCAGCTCGAGATTCACGTTTGGAATCGACATCTTGGAACATTCCCTTTCAAATGTGCTATCTGTAATTACCCCGCTCTAACGGATAAGGCACTCTCAGTCCATTTTGCCAAGGAGCATCCAAACATGGTTGAAACTAAATGGTTGTTTGTTTTATGTATTATATATTGTTGTAGCCTGTTGAATTCAAACGGAATATCAACGTGGAGTGCCAGTTACGCAGCTTCATTACTCATTCGATTTGTGTTCGCTTGGACGAATTGTATGATAGCGCCGAGAATGAGGTGAGATATATTTGTTTGCTATTTAACAGGGGAAAATGCATGTTCAAGGTGATATATGAGGAAGATGCAGATCAAGATGGATTGGCTGATATGGAACCATTACAACCTGTGCGTTATAATATTCATCTTGATATATACTGAATTGTTCTCGACTTAGGCTGATCAACAGCAGTTTCACTTGGGACAAGGCCCGTATGGGCAAAGTATACGAAGAAGGAGCGGGGATAATAAGGGTTTGGAAGACACTGATCAATGTGATGATGATCAACCACCCAATCTCAAGCGAGTAAGATTATCATGCAATATTTTTTTTTTTGCAATGTGGTTTCCTTGCAGATAGATGATGATCCTGAAGTAATCTATCTCGATGATCGGATAGGAAGGCAGATGGCTGGACAGGTAAGCAATCTTCCAACCCGATGTATACTCTATCCTTCAGCATAACCCTGATGAGATGCAAGGAGGAGAGGAGGTCATCACTGAAGTTGAGGTCGAAGATGAGGTCAACAATATGCATTTTGGATTAAATGTTTGAAAGGGGAATGATATTCAAGTAATTATTCATTGATTGTAGCTGGAAATGGCGGACGGAGTGGGAGTGGATGAAATGGACGATGGAATGATGGATTCAGTGATGGAGGACGGCCTTCATCACCACCATCAGCGTAAGTCTTTTATCTGCATTTATTTATGCATTGAAACACTTCCCCAAGTTCACCGATTTTTTTACTTGAAACTGTCTATTGCCGAACTGTAATAGTAACACACGATTTTGCAGAAAGATATGTGTATGACGACGAAGGGAATGTGTTCGAACAGGAAGTGGAAATGGAATATATGGAAGATGAACAAGGAAATCTCTACTATGATGTATGCGCTTTTTACTCGTGTAATATTATATTGTTTATTTACAAATTCAATTGCAGCACACGGCAAGCGGCAGATCGGATCTCCATGAGAGAATGATGAAAAATAGACACATGGAAATGATCGTGAGAAAGGTTACTCATTCAAGAACATTCAAAAAATAAAAATAAATATCATGGAATGCCGTAAACGATTTTGATTTCAATGTTGTCATATTCAGGTAGCAGAATGCCATGGTGATATTCGCAAGAAAGCCGCCATTGAGGAACAGTGCGAATTGTGTGGAAAGATCCTCAAGGTAAGGCACACCATTGAAACGAATTCAATTATACACGAATATGCTCATATATTGCAGTATCCGTCTCGAATCGAAGCTCATCGTAGAATGCACGCTCAAGAGAAACCATTTCAATGCCCTCATTGTGAGAAGTCATTCTCACAAAAATCCTCCCTCAATGTACATATCAGAACGCATACTGGTTAGTATTCTCCCTGATGAATTTTATAGTTGCATGTTGTGATACCGAACATAATTGTCTCATGTTTACAATGGGTAATTTGCAGGAGAGAAGCCGTATCCATGCACATGGGAATGCGGAAAGTCGTTTAGTTCCTCTTCAGCACTCAAGTAAGAACCATTCTTTATTCTGATCGCGGACAATTTTAATCAAGATAGATGTCCATTTTTCCATATGATTGCATCTTTTAATATTGTTTTCTTTTTGGGGGTATTTGTTTCTGGAAATTCCGTCTGTTGAGGGAAAGACTAGAGTTCGAAATACGGTTGGCCGTCTCTTCAATCGCACACTCTTTCTGACGGAAGAGCAGTGAGAGAGTGTGTGAGATGACGAGACGGTGACCGCATTTAGAAAAAAAGATGTTAAAATGTCGTTGATTGCAGATTGCACGAAAGGTATCATTCGGGAGAACGGAAGTTCCCTTGTAATGTTTGTGGTCAACTATTCTCGAAGAGCGTACGTCTATCTTATCTTTTTTTCCTTTTCACCAGTCTATAACATGATTAGTGCACTATTCATTGAAGTTATCCCTTTGAGTCACACGCGAGTCGTCACGAGAAAAATCGCCATGGTACCACGATGATTAATGATGAAGGGAATGAATCACTCGATCCATTGACTGTTGAGGTCAGACTATTCTATGTCTATTGGTTCTCAATCCATTTCGTTCAGGAGAAGGTGCTAGTGGACGAAGTGATCGAATCAGTCCGAACTGAGAAGTTTAACAAGCAATATATTCGACAACACCGATTGCCGATTAAAAGGTGAGTTCATTGATTCATTTAGTTTCAAACTGTTGCTATTTTAGAGAGCCTATCGAGGTATCGTTGCAAGGATAGAAGTATAGACTGATGTATGTGCATTGTACAATTAGATTGTAACATTACGATGATAATGCTGGTCTCCTCTCTTTCTCTCTTTCTCTCTCTTCTAGAATCAATTCTTCTGTGATCTCATATAAGATATCCGCTTTATATCTCTCATAGAGAATTAATTTGGAAATATTATCCATTTTTCGTGTAAATCCTCTACTAGGTTGATTTTTGGACTTGTCTAGGACTAGTGAATATGTACTTGTTGTTTTAAAACTAGGAGAGAAGGAATCTCATGTTCAGCTAATTTCCTATTGCAGCTGATATCGTTTACTGTAATCACACGCGGTGTTTATGTTGGTATAATAAATTCTTTTAAAAAAATTGATACTCGACTTGTTCCGATTGAGCATTTGAGAGTATTAGAGTGTCTGATAGTGTAAATGGGTATCATAATTGAGTCTCTTCTTCATCCTCAATTCGATGTCTAATCTCTCTCTCCCTTCTCTCTTCCTTCTCTTCGTCTGTTCATCGTGGTTCTCTGATTGGTTGGCCTTCCTTTTGATGGACGATCTCTCTTCATCCATCCATCTCACCCTCCTCTCATCGAACAATCCAAGGAAGATTCCCTTTTCTCTCTTAGATCATCTACTACAAATACATTATGTATTCTTAGTGATTGGAAGAACTTCCTCATTTGTATTTTCATTAGTGTTCATTCGTGACTTTATTTATATCTCCTCCCCCATTTCAACGTAAGTTCTACACTTCCCACATGAAACAAGTCATCTCTATCTGATCTGTCTCCTCTCTCCCCCTCCCTCTCAACCCCTCTCAACCCCCTCTAAGTGACTTCTTCCCATCGGCAACTTCCATTTTCCCACCTCTTCGATGGGTGTGAGTGTGGTTTCCCTTGTATGGGAGTGTATCTCCTCCTCCTCGTCTTCGTCCATTCTCCCCCTTCACCTCTTCCCTCTTCATCCCGCCCTCTCCTCTTTTCTCTCAGATTCATTCAGTCTTCATCTGATCCCCTCTTCGATTCCCCATGGCGGGGATGCTCAAATGGAATGCCAATAAGGCACGGCAACCATTGAGATTCCAAGGTGAGTCGATGGGATATTGCCGAATGGCACTGTATGGAATAGAGATGGACGAGCACTATTTGATTGATGTTCCATCTCTTCATCTTCCTATGATTCTAATGTAGCTCGAGAGCTCAATGATAATGATAGGGATAACGATTATTTGTAAAATCAACTTTGGCTATTGAAGTACTTTCGGACACTGTGTGTCATAGATATCTGTATTGATGCCTTCTCCCTCCGATAGAAAGTAGCTTGGTAGTACCAGTCATTCTTGGGTCCAGTCGGTAATTTCTTCGCAGTCTCAGCTTAGAATGCCTTCTCTTCTCCTCTGTTCTCACATATCGGAGTTGCACCAATGGAGTCTCGCCTCTCCTCCTTCTTCCCTTGATGGAAAGACTTCTTCCCATTCCATTAGGGAAGTAGTACGGTGGTCTGCTCCATTCCCCCCACCTGTCAGAGAGAATGGAATGAAGAGAGAGATAGAGAAAGGCTACCGTATGTTTTGGTGACATTTATCGTATGGACGTCAGCTCTTCTCAATTTCCTTTCGGATTTCTCTTCGTAACTCTTTTTTGCTTATCATTTCTCTATTTTTCGTCTTCTGATAACGTGGAATTCAGTGGGAAGAGATGATAAATCCATGGTGTCTGTCCTCTCTCTTCACGAATTCCCCTTCTTGTCCGTTGTATTCTCTTGTTGAGTGAGAGTCTCCTATCATAATTGTCGATTCCCTCTACATTCGTGAGTATCAGGGGCGGAAATCCGATCTCTATCTCATCGTCCATTCATTTCGCACACAGAAGGCCCTGTCTCTCTTCATTCCCCACACTCTCTCCTCCCTCTCTTTCCTCTTACTGAAACAAGGATACACGACGGTGGAAAGGGCACCGAAACGTGCGATATCGCGTCAATCGATAGATATCGTAATCTCGTTGAGGGGAAGGATCGCCCGTTGCGGGAACCCCGACGGAGTGTAGATCGAGGAGATCCAGTAGGTCAAGGACCTCTTCCACCATGCAGAATGGAGCGTATGGAGCAGTGGATGTCAACACTCCTCCCTCCACTCCGACTGCTACAGTACTCAGGAATGTTCGTGGTGAGACCCTTTCTTCCTTGATGAGTATCGATTGATTGATTGCAGCCTTGCGATCAGCGTCGGACTACGAAGTACTCAAGGGAGATGGAAGTTTCCCATCGAAAACATCCAATTCAACACTCAAAGAATGCACCGAAATGGAGAATTGTCAGCCATTTCCCATTTCAACTTCCGAAGATTTCATTTTTGCTCCTTTCCTTCGACTTCTTCATTCCATTACTGCATTCAACTGCATAACTCATCAGATTTTAATGAATTAAAGACGAGTGCCCCCTCGTTTCTTTCATCCAAAAGGTCTAGTGAAATTGTGAGGTATTTTCGCCTACATCGAGCGATCATCGAGAATACGTTTTTATTAATTTCTTCGCATAGGTAGACGATGTTTGCGTGTGAGAATGGGAAAATGGCTAGGAAATGACTCCCACAGTTATCGATAGAGAAAAGAAAGAGAAGGCTAAGAAAAGTTGAGAGGAGAAGGAGAGACAAAGTGAGAAAGAGTGACGAAGATCCATGGGAAGGAAAGGGATTGATGAGAGGGAAGGTGAATGAGGAAGGAAAGAGGGGAAGGAGCGACTGACTGGGGAACTTCTCCTATTCAGAAGACTATCTAGATGTAGACGGCTGATGTAGATTGTTCCAAAAATGTGAAGAAAATGAGAATAAATTCAATTTAATTTCAGTCGGAAGGTCTCTCTCACCTGCCAAATCTGCCGCATCACTTGCCATCTCAAAAGCTGCCTCTTCGGTTAGGAGGAAATCAATCATCGTACGAGATAAATGGGGCAACAAGGTAGATCAACGAGTTATCTTCCTCATTTCTCTTCCCTTTTAGTTCGAATTCCTTCTGGCAGTCGTCGGTTATGCAGTGGATTTGGGGAATATCTGGAGATTTCCCACTGTCTGCTACAAGCACGGAGGAGGTACGGTAGAGATGGGTTGCTACACAGTATCCTCCCCTTTCAGGAGCCTTTCTCATTCCGTGGATAGTGATGCTCTTCCTGGGAGGTCTTCCAATGTTCTACATGGAATTGGCACTGGGTCAATTTCATCGTTCTGGTTGTATTTCCATCTGGAAGAGAATCTGTCCCGCATTCAAAGGTGAGTTTCGACCGGATTGTTTTTTTATTGATTTTCATCCCAGGAATTGGTTACGGTATCTGTTTCATCTGTACTTTCATTGCTTGTTTCTACAATGCAATCATCGCACGAGCAGTCTACTTCGCTTTCGCTTCATTCGCCGTTAGTTTGATCTTTGATCTTTCTCTGAATAATCGTTGATCTTTGAGTGGGAAGTACCATGGAAGACGTGTAACAACACGTGGAATACGGAGAATTGTACAGAGACTCTCGATGCAATGCTCATGGGCAATTCGAGTGCATGGAGGAAGAGTCCCAGTGAGGAATACTTCCAGTGAGTTGTCTATTCAAGAACCCATATCTACTCTTCACCTAAATAGCGATAAGAAGAGTGTCTCTTCAGGTACAATGTCCTCGAGATGCACAAATCTCGCGGTTTCGATCAATTGGGAGGAATCAAACCGAGTCTCGCATTCTGTCTATTCATCGTATTCGTCATGGTCTACTTCGCTCTGTGGAAGGGACCGAAGAGTAGTGGAAAGGTAGGAGCAGCCCTCCCCTTCTCTCCCCCCCCCATCCCTTCCTTCCAGATGGTTTGGGTGACTGCCACAGCTCCCTACGTCGTTCTTACTATTCTCCTCATCAGAGGAATCACTCTTCCCGGTGCTTCAGTAGGAATCAAGTACTATCTCACTCCCAATTTCGCGGTCCTCAAGGATCCGCAGGTTCGACCTATCCTTCTTCCCTCACCCTCCTTCCCTTGCAGGTGTGGTCAGCAGCAGCCTCTCAGATCTTCTTCTCTCTCGGGCCAGGATTCGGAGTGCTCCTCGCTCTCTCCTCCTACAATGACTTCAACAACAATTGCTATCGGTGAGCGACAATAACATCCTTGTTCTTGATGATTCAAGATGATGCAATCTCAGAGATGCCTTGGTGACTTCCTTCATTAATTGTGCCACTTCCTTCTTCTCGGGATTCGTTATCTTCTCTACTCTTGGATACATGAGTGTGCTCACGAATAAACCCGTTGATAAGGTGAACTATTTTTTTACAATTACAACGTGAATTGAATTCGAAAAGTCTCTGTCTTCTTTTCGAGATAAGTAGTATTCAGGTGGTGGAAGGTGCAGATGACTCTCTCATCTTCATAGTCTACCCTCAAGCCATCGCTACAATGAGTTACTCTCCTGTATGGGCTGTTATCTTCTTCGTTATGTTGATCACTCTCGGAATTGATTCGACGGTTGGTCAAATCTCCATTCCTTCATCCATCTTTTTCTTTCAGTTCTCTGGAATCGAAGCTCTTATCACTGGATTCTGTGATGAATACCCACGAATTCTCTTGAAGAGAAGGGAGATATTCGTAGGAGTAGTCATCACCATCTACTACTTTGGCAGTTTGCCAGGAGTGACTTACGTACGAATCCATCCTACAGTATCCCTATTCAATCGATATTCAGGGTGGATCGTACATAATTCCCTTCCTCGATGAATATGGAGTCACTCTCTCTGTTCTCTTCATTGTGATGTGTGAGATGATAGCAGTCTGTTGGTTCTACGGAGTGGCGAGATTCTCAGAGGATATTCGGTACATCAATAGTATGATCAATAGCTCAATTTGATTCATCAGATCGATGTTGGGTTTCTACCCTGGAATCTATTGGCGATTCACATGGACATTCTCCCCCGTTATGATTGCTGTAAGATCAACTGACCTCACGATAATAATCAGAATGCGAATTCGCAGATGCTTTTCGGGATCACAGTGTACAATGTAAACTTCTCTCCACTCGAAGTGGGAGACTACGTCTATCCCTCATGGAGTGTCTACTTCGGGTCAGTTCATTGTGAAGTCCCTACAGTATCTCATGTCTCAGATGGTTCCTGAGATTGTTATCGATTATGGCCATTCCATGCTACATGCTCTATCTCTTTGCCAATACGAAAGGAACGTTCACAGAGGTCAGATTATGTCACACCTGCTTGATCAGAATATTGTCTTCAGAGATTTCGATCGATGATTCGACCGATTCCTCGAGATGCTTCCATTTATTCCTTCGTCCAACCAGATGCTCCCCATACGCATATTTTCGACTCATCTTGCATGCAAGATCCTCAGCATTTATCATCTGTTTAGCCTAGAGCTTTCTCATCTTTGATCTCCATCAGTTCTTTCAGAGTAAAGAAGTTTAGATACCATAGTATGTATTTATAGTGCCCGGTTATCATGTTTTTCTTTATGTCAACTGCAATCCATTCTCGACGGTGCCAAACTCTTATTCGCATTCCTCACTTGATTTTTTTAAAAATTCAAATGATAAACACATAAATTATGTCTGCATTGTAAGAAGCCAAGTAAAGTCTGATTCAAAAGAATTACTGCTTCCTTATAAAATTATAAAGATAATTCAAATCCAAAATGTCTACAGTGTGCTTGTTTTAAAATCTCGAATCTCAGAAATCTCGCTACACTATGTAGGCTAGTCTATTATGTTTTAAAAATCAATAAATCTAAAGGATACACCGTGATTATGACATTCGATAGAAAGGAGAGCCAAGCCAAGACAAATAAAAAATTTATAATTTTAAATTTTAAAAAAAAAGTTTAAATAAATAAAATCAGTAAGTAATAGGAGCAATCAAATTCCCGCAAAATTACGGTAATTCTGATGTGCAGAGAGAATGGCTAGAAAGGACCCTACGAAAATTTCGCGGGCGTGATTATTCTTTTTTGTTGTAATTTTATACTAATTGCACTAATTGGTAATATAATTCATACCCATCTCGAGCACTTGCAGGGTCTGTTGAACTATCCTAATCATGTCGAATCAAACTCCGTACATCGGCAGCAAGATCAGTCTAATTTCCAAGCTCGATATCCGCTATGAGGGCATTCTTTACTCCGTTAATACCACGGAGTCTACCATCGCACTTGTGAAAGGTGAGTATAATATGTAAATTGCTTAAATTATCTGGTTGGTGTTCAGTGCGCTCTCTGGGAACCGAGGACCGACCTGTTTCCAATCCGGTCCCCGCTCGTGATGACGTTTACGAGCACATTATCTTCAAGGCTTCCGACATTAAAGATCTGATGGTCTGCGAAACGCCCAAGGTACAGAACCAAATTCGAATGAGTATACATTTATTTTTGCAGCCTCAAACTCTTGGTGGGCTTCCTTACGATCCGGCCATCGTGTCCGTTTCGAACAGACCCGAGCCTGCCCAGTCCGCCACTTCTTCTCGTCCGAACACTCCCAACCGTTCATCGCCTGCTTCGATTCCTCCGAACAAGGCTCCAGGAGCTGGCCGTATGGCGAGCCAGCCAAGAGGCGGCGCGTCAGGACAGCCTGGACAGGGACAGGCTGTGCGCGGCAGCTACCAGCCCCAGCGACCTGGTTAGTCTACTATCATTTAAATGTTTGTGCTCAATTCGGTCCGTTGATTTCCTCATGAAAACTGCGGGGTTCTCCCTGAGCTAGATTATAGAGAATGTTAATTCATAAAATGATATTTTGCGATATTATTTTCCAAGTCATTCCCACATTTCACATCTTGAGTTCAGGTTACAACAACCAAGGATACAACCGTGGATACCACGGACCCCAGCCTCTCATGGGCCGTGGACGCGGCATGTTCCAGCGCAACCAGCCTCAGGTGATTTTTTTTAAAGTGTACTCCTAGGTACATTGTGCAGGCTCTACTCGGTCCGTAATGTTGTTCATCTCATCTACGGGGTTCTCCTTGAGCTAGATTATAGAGAATGTTTATTCATAAAGTGATATTTTGTAATATTATTTTCCAAGTCATTCCCATAATTATTTTATTTTACAGAACCCTCGTGAGAAGCTTCGTTTCGACTCGGACTATGATTTCGAGAAGGCGAATGAGCAGTTCCAGGAAACTCTTTCTGATCTTCTGAAGGTAAGATTTGTATTTTCATAAATTCACATTTAGCTCTACTCGGTCCGTTGTATTCCTAATGAAAACTGCGGGGTTCTCCTTGAGCAAGATAATAGTGACTGTTTATTCATAAAGTAATATTAAAAATAATTATACTTTCCAAGTCATTCCCACATTTCTAGGACGTGACGATCTCTGAGAAGGAAGGCGAGCATGAGGAAATCAAGCCCGACGAGGCTACTAACGCTTCCGAAGAAGATGGAGAGCCGTTCTACGATAAGACGGTGTCTATTTTAAATCCTTTCAATATTAATTTCTTTTTTGCAGAGCTCTTTCTTCGATCGCATATCTTGTGAAGCCCTCGAGAAAGCCGAAGGGAAGAAGTCTCGCCCTGATTGGAGGAAGGAGCGTGAGACAAATCAGGAAACTTTCGGACATCAGGCAGTTCGCTCGCTTAACTATAGAAGAGGCTTCGGACGTGGCATGCGCGGAGGACCTCAAAATGGAGGAGGCCGTTACAACAGTGTGTTTTGTCATATTTGATATATTTGCGGCTCTGATCACTTCTTGTCGGATAATGATGCATTTTCATTCATCCTCAAAGATGCGAGCGAGATTGACAGAAAATTTGAATAGCCTCTGTTTACCTATTAAGCAAGCGGTCCAGAAATTTTCAACAAGCATATTTTCAGATGGCTTCAACAGTTACAACAACGGCGGTTACAACAATCGTGGATACAGTGGTGGAAGCAGGGGCGGATTTAGAAGAAACAACCAGCAGCAGGCTCAGGCCTAATTATCTTAGTTTGTTTTTTCTCGCAGCTGTTTGGGGATCATCCGTTGTTCCTGTCTCGGCCATTAGTTGTTCCTGATGCACTCACATTCTCTTGAATTGGTGGAGTTCTAATAATCTGTATACTATTTTCTCCCGTTATCAGCCTCAATGGCATCCCCAATGCATTCTCATGCGTTCCCCCTGTTCTCTAGTTTTTGTTGTATCATCTTTACGTTTCTACTTTAATCATTTCCTCGAGACTAGGCTCAAATGCGGGATACATAATCGATGTCTTTTGACATGAGCTATTGTATAGCAGACTTGTCAGTTTCCCAGTTCTACCCTTCCCCTCATTGCTAAATTATAATACATGTGTGATATGTGTAATAAGACCCTCCCGCATTCGAAAGCATAGTAGGTATGAGATTCTCAATTTTGGTTGTATATTTTTCGACCCGTTCCGGTGTCGGTGCCGACCCCTGTTAGTTCATTTTTATTGAGAGCTAGCTTGAGAAGTCGCCCCTTATATATCGGATCCAATTTTTATCATTTGTTGCGATCTGATCTCCCCATCCCAAGAGGGAACTTGTGCCCACTATTTGAGTTTTGTGCAAGTTGCTGAATTCGGCCGTGCCTTTTCTTCCCAGTAATAAATTATTAATTTTTTATCGGATTGATGTGTCTACACAAAAGAGTGAACACAAAGAATACAGTTCATTTTGGCAGTAGTTCCCCATGCAAAAATATTCGCTCAATCGTAAAATAATTTTGTGCATTTTAATTCGTCTTAAAAATCTAGGAATTCGTGCATTTTTGCGCATCCTCTGCCATACATGCACTTGTCGTGGTCACGAGATCGAGTGAACCATCCTGGATGCAAGTTGCCGAAGTGATGGTTGTTTATGATGAAATGGAAGGGTCGAGAAAGGGCAGGTGATTCTCATGTGATACGATGACGGACCAATTTTTGATTCTCGAAACAAGAATAATTTCTTTCCTATTTTCGTATTTCTTGTTCATTTCAATGTGAAAGAAAGACAATATCGAATTGTAATCTTCATTTTATGTACAAGGATACAATCAATAAGCGGAAGAGTAATAATTTGGTTGTCCGTATCCCAGTTGGCTACCGTATCCATATCCCAACTGGTTACCGTAGCCGAGTCCATTACTTCCCATACCAATAGGGGTTCTGAAATGAAGTGATCCTCTGATCTTCTTCTGTCTTATCTACAAGCGAGGGGCCATGCAGTGGAGTCAGCCGAGCCATTCATTAGATACGAAACCATTCCATTCACTGATTACCCCATCGTCCCGTATCCACTCACTGGATAGTAATACCGTCGCACGACGCGATACATTGGACGTCTCTAGAATGGTGCTACGGTAGCCCTCGCAAGGGTAGATCAGCTTACCCATCCCCATCTCCCCCATCCACAACCGCAAAACCAAGGCCGAATCTAAAAGTGGTCTAGATCCCATTTGCTAGTGCCCGATCACTTACCCATCTCGCATAGAATGGTCGAAGCTAAAACTCAAGGGTTTTGTCAGAACGATTTCTGAGAAAATGATTTGCTCTATGGGGTCCTATCCAACTCGTATCTGACAGTCGACTACCGTAGCCCGAACAACCAAAATGAAATACATAAAATAGTAATCCTAACATGAGAATGTGTACGAGAACTCACATATCCGTATCCACCATATCTGTATCCACCATAGGGATAGCCTCCGTATCCTGACAAGATAGGAGTAATATTGATGGAGTGAGGTGAAGAATCGTACCTCCCCATCCTCCATAGGGGTATCCCCATCCCCATTGGGCATCCGCCACTTCGATGGCTACAGTAGCCAGAAGGACGAGCAGCAGCAGACTGAGAATCGAGAACTGATTATCTTGGAGGTAGAAAGTGATAGTGACTCACAGGTAAGTGGTGGCGGCCATTCAGTGAGAGTGTCCAACTGTTGTCACTACTTTCCTTTTTATACGGAATGGAAAGACGGTGGAAAACGTCCTTAATTCAGGTAGATGTTGTGATTGTCCCTTCCCCTTTCCCCTCCTTCCCTTCGATGAAAACACTTCGTGTCGGGATGATCCCTCAATTTGTTTGTGACTCGAGAAAGATTCCTGATTCAGAGAAAGGGATTATCGGTTCTTCTTCAATGGGAAACTCGTCATCTCTTTGACCCTTCCTCCTCCTTCTGATAGATCCCTCGATTGGTCGAATACTCTGACTCACTCAAGGGAACTCTCCGAAACATGACTAAGTCCCATCAGAATGGCAATCAGAGGGAATTAAGAGAGAAAAGTTGCATTATTTCTACATGGAATGCCTCCAATCTTGTAGCGAGTGTCTTTTTGACGAGATCCAGGCATTGACGAACGAGAATTCTTGCAGAATTGCACAAATGGATTGGAATCGCCCGGAATGGATTCTCGATTTGCATCTTGGTTGGGAGTATAAGAACCGTCTCCTCCTCTTCACTTCCCATTCCTTCTCTCCTTCCTCTACAAGAATGGCCGGTGGGGCGAAAAAGGACGAGAAGGCAGTTCAAGCGAGGAAGGCTCCATCGAAGAAGAAAGGAGGACCAGCAGTGAGTAGTCACTGAGTACCCCCCCCCCCCCGACCCCCTCTACCGTATCCAACTACCGTATCCTCAGACAACTCCCATACCGAAGAAGAAGACGACCGGGAAAGGGTCTAATCCAGATGTCGAAGCATCGAAGGATTCTACAACAATGACTGGAGGAGGACTGGTGAGGATACTGTAGGAGTACGGTAGAAGGAGAACTGTATCAATTGGAGGATCGATCGGCTGATGTATCGATGAAGGGAAAGGGAAAGTCGCCGAAGAAAAAATCATCAGGAAGAATGGACAAGTTCAAGAATATTTTCCATAAGGTTCGAGAGAGATCGAGAGAAGGTATCGTACCCCATTTATTGATCAGAAGCCTGGTGGTCGCACAACTCCTCGCACCTCGAAGAAAGAATTGGCCAAGACGCCCGAAACCACCGTGAAGCATGGCGATACGCCCACTGCTGAGACGGTAAGAGTACTGTAGGAGTACGGTAATGAGATATAGATTGACAGGTTCAATCGGAAAACTCGCAAACTCGGAATGGAGGAAAGATAATAGCTGATGAGAAGACGAAGAATTTGCTAAGTAGAGGAAAGGGAAAAGGAGATAACCAGGAGAAAGCATCAGTGAGAAATAAACGAGAGAGGAGGAAGATGAAGTGACTTTTCAGAATATTCGAAGGAAAGAAAGTGCGAAGAAAGGCCAAGGAACAGCAAAAACACCGAAGAAAGAAGGAGAAAGTAAAGATGAGAGTAAAGACGCTTCGATGGATATGGATGATGAGGGGGAAAGCAAGTAAGGGAGAGAGATCCCTTCCAATCCCAATCTCCCCCTTCAGACTCATCCCTATGCACCAATTCGCTGCTGCGGGAAAGAAGAAAGCACCAGCGACCACTCCGCAAGCTGAAGTTGAGAAGAAGGTGAGAAGAGAAGAGAAGATGATGGAAGGAGGAAGGAATTGCAGGAGAGAGAGGGAAAGGGCAAGGGAAACACCATGGTCACCGCACGGAAGAAGACCGTAAGATGAAAGATCAAAGATCAAGTTGACTCTTCCCTTCTCAGAGTGTTGGAGCTCCCGCGGTCACAGTTTACGACGCGGGTATTGACAAGACTCTCTCAAGAGTGTCAGTACTCCGGGAATTAGGTGAGGGATAGTCGACGGATCCGGATGTGATCTTTGATCTCTGCAGAAGCTCGACCATGGACGGAATGTGATGAAGACTTCAAGAGGAATCACAAGATTGTGAGGATGAGAAATGGAGAGGAGGGAATGATCTTTGATCTCTCCAGAACCCTGAAGTGAATCGGGACACTCGCTACGTGATCTCCTTCAATGTTCCTCCCGATGGAGACTTCTACGATGCAAATAAGGCAATCTCTTCCTCTCCCTTCCCTCCGCTGATCTTTGATCTTTCCCAGGTCGAGATTCCCGGAGTGGAAAACAAGTTCATCATTGCTGCCGCTCCCACGCCCGAGATATCGAGTAGAGAAAACTTCTGGCGGATGGTCTACGATGTAAGGGATACGGTAGATGGGATACTGTAGTATCGATTGATCTTCAGGCGACAGTGGCGAATATCTTCTACGTGGAGGACTACAAGGCGACTGGAGGTGGGCGGAGTCGAGATGACGTCATCAATTGAATCTCCTTCTCTCTCCAGCCCATTTCGTGCCTTGGAAGGCGGGAGAAGCGAAGGATTATGGGAAGATGTTCGTATCGAATAAGAAGACGACTGATAGCAAGGAAGGAATGCAATCGGTACTCGAAGTGTTGCCTGAGGGTAAGCGAGGGGAGGGAAGGGGCCATCTATCTCTCCCTTCTATCAGGTTGCTCCAA
>LS593991.1:118614-155565 GCA_900490775.1 Pristionchus maxplancki
TTTGTTCTACAAACGATTCTTTAGACACCGTCGAAATAAGCATTTTTGTTTTGCTAGTTTTCATTCTGTCACTACGGTAGAAGAAACGAAATTTGAGAAACGACGGTTTGTAACCGCCGATCGGGAAGGGAGAGGCCTACAGTCGATCGATACGTAGGGAGAGACTAGAGAGAGGCGAGAGACAGGCTTTGATCTACCATGGTTCCAGGTCACCGGTTACAAATCGTCGTTTCTCTAATTTCGTTGATCTACTGTCAGTTACTAAATCAAATCGATCATTCAGTCATTTCTATTTTCTCGATTCTCAATCGAGAGGTTTTTAAGTGGCGTTTCCGTTAAAGAGGTTTTAAATTCTAATTTCCTAAAATTTATTTCCCAATCATAGTTTCCGATTTTATGATTACCAAGTTATCGATCGCCATTTTATCCTACCTGTTTCCCTATACAACACTTGTGGAAGATATGTATGATCCAAGCAGTTGATATACTGTAAATTAAATGTGAAATAATCAAACGATTACGTTGGTCATCTCGAATCCTTCGAGAACTCTCGCCAAATGGATCTCCTTCACCTTCAACTTCTTCGCTTCACTCGCAGTCATATTCCTCAAATAGCCATCCATAAGTTAACATCTAGAAAAATAATTCCCTTACCTGAGAAGGACATTCGATCCGAAGGTGAGGGCATCCATATCCTCAGTTGCCGTTCCATATACCTGACAAGATTCAATTCTAGGGATGTTCCTCCCTCCTCTCTTGATGCTTCTCACCTTTCCACTCCTAACCAACTCCGCACACTGTGCCTCAGCCTCACAAGGAGCCTCCACCACGGGAATTCCCATGAGACGGAGCAGCTGTTTCACCTGCAGGGAGAAGATTAATGGTAACCATGTCCATTCATTGATCTCTCTCACCTCATCATTGTGACCCTTCGTCACCTTCACTAGACGACGTTCGAATCTGCAGAGCACTCATTGGTTCAGATCTCGATGGAAGCAATACGGGTATCATCGTCACACTTACTTCTGAATTCCCTCTGTATCTCCTTCCTCCTCTGCCTCTCTCAGCTGCTTCTCCGTGTCTGCAATGTACCCATCATTAATAAAGTCAAACTAGCGTAAATTTTCAAATCATATATCAATCAAGTATGCATGTCCTACCCTCTCTCCTCTGTGCTCTCTTCTCCAGTTCTCCACTCTTCATGTCAGGAGGCTTTCCGTCGAATACGTAAACCTGCACTGATTGATATGAGATCACACTGAGAATCAAGCACATATGATAATCTTTCAATCGGAAATTGAATTCACTCCCACTCACCGGCTTGATTCCATTGTCGATCATTCGAATGGTACGGTAGAAGATTCCCATGAGATGACTGCAACCAGTTCATTCTCCCCATCAATCCATCTCCCTCTTTCCCAACCTCGTTGTTTCTCCATCGGCAGTCTGCAGCAGACTTCCATCCGATCTCACGGCGACGAGGAATTGGTAGAGACACATCGAGGCATCCACTGCCACCTGAGAAGATGAGTTGTCGAAGGTTTTGGAGAAGGGATTCAAATCAAGTGAGATTCAAGTCGTTCAAATGTACCTTTCTTCCGAAGAATGACTTCATCTCTACTTCCTTTAGCGCATTCGGGGCATGATCAGCAATCACCTTAAAAGAAACGATAATGTTATCTCAGGTGTGACAGCTTTCTACAACCGATTACCATACCTTGGAGAGATCTTTAATTCCCATGGCGGTTTGATGAGATATTACTCAGAAGTTAAAAAGAGATCTGCAATTAATAAATTCGTTGAATAAACCCTCAAGAAAGCAATACAAAATAATTAAAATAGCTAATTATTAATTCAAATGGACCGCGGACTGTTCTAAAAATTGGCGCGCCCATGGGAACACACTACGGTTAGTACAGTGAGTCAGGCTCCCCATCTGTATTTAATATAATTTATTTTTTTAACTTTAATAATTTATTCAAAAATGAATTTGTCTTTTTACTGATAGAAAGATAATCCACATGGCCGATGAGACCATTTCCGTGAATCGAATCGGAAGTAAACATATCAATTTTTATCGAACTTCAATATGAAATCTACAATTAATTTCAAATGACAAAACAAAAAAATGAAACAATGAACCGTAGACGAAGTAACAAGAACAGAAAATGGAATCAGTATCCAACGTAGGCAAAAATTTTCCCTTTTTAACTCTCGCTTGCATAGAGACGGAAACACGTCTGAACACGAATCGTCGTCCTATCAACAATAGATGAACAGGCACTCCCTATACACAAATCGTTCCTAGTCATTCAATAAATCAATAATCATCATCTCCCAGATTGTCATCAGATCCGTCGTTGTATCCCTCTCCATTGTCGAAGTACCCATGCACGTAGTCATTGTCCTGCAAGACAAATACTCTCTATCACAGACAGAAGCAGCACCAATGCTGCACGAGCCATTCCTTCTAACTCCTACAGTACCTCTTCCATGTCATCCTCACTGACTGCCCCTGCAGCCGCTCCTTCTTCCTTATCAGAGTCGTCGCCCGATGAATCAGACTCTCCCTGCTATAAGAAACGAGTTGACAGTAAGATTCATCTTTCTCTTCACCTCTTCATCTCCACTCTTCTCATTCTCTTCCAATCTCATCAACTTCTTCTTAATAATCTCTTCCTCTCCATCTTCCAATCTCTTCGACTTCTTTCCAACTTTCCTCGCTGCTTTCAGATCCTTCTTGTCCATTAATTCCTCTGGCACTCGATCTGCATCTGCAATCGACTACTTCCATGTGAACTGTGAAGGGAGAGTGGTGATCTCTGCTTGGTTCCCTCTCCTCTTTCCCTCACCAGGCACGAATCTCTCCTTGAGAATTCTCTTGTATTTGTCAGTGTATCTCTTGATATCGACTCTCTCCACGTCTTCGTCCACATTGAACGACGATTCCATGAATCGAGCACGCAATTCAGCCTGCAATCCACGATTTTCTCATACAGATACTCATGAGATCGTTATCATATTATACACACTACGGAAAAGTAGCTCACCTTGACATCAGCCATGTACATTCTGTCAGTAGTCATTTCGAGAGGGAGCAGCGACCGTTGGATTGACTGGAACGGACACCCATTGCAGTTTCAATCTCCTTTTCCTCTGCTCACCGGGAATTTCTGGGGCAATTCAGTTGCTTTGTGTCGCATGAATGCAGCCATTTCGTGCTGTTGTATCCCGAGGGAACTCATCACTTGTCTGCAATAACCACATTTCCAATCAGATATACAGTATTCCTAACGTACCTCGAAGCGGACTGTGGCCCCCCTCCTCGTCCGCCACCTCGACCCATCGTGGATACTGTAGATGAGTCATCAATAAACGTTCTTCCACCCCCCTTCAGATACAATCCGGCTCTCTAAACCAGTATGCACATTGATAACGGATTGATAATAATCGTTTTATCACACAACAAATACCCGTATTAATTCACAAACAATTTAAATATGATAAAAAATTTGGAGATCGACAATCATATATTTACTGTATTCTTTCCTAAATCTCTTCCTTCCATGAAGGAGTCTCATTAGAATCCTTCAATTTCTTCGGAGGAGGGGCAAGATCGCCGAAGCACATTGCTTCCAATTCCTCGAAGGATAATCCATTCAGATCGGGTCCCGTCGATTCACCTGCAATCGACAACATTAGACTTACCAATAATTAAATAGAGGTTAACTATCACAACAACTGGAAAACTATCTCTCACCTCCTCCTCCTCCGTCTCCATTCGTCTCTTCTTCCTTCACTACTTCTTTTGTTTCCTCAACCTTCTCTGGTTCGACCATCCATCCAACCTTGAATCGTTCTCCTTCTCTTCCTCGCTCCGACTCAGCTCCCCAAGCATTCGCTCCTCAAATTATCAATTATCAGGTCATAACTCTTATTTTAATTTCGCAGTCCTTCCAATTAATAATCGCCCTTTCTCCTCACCTGATTCGAATTCGACCACACACATCTTTCCTTTCCCGTTCTTCTTCAAGAGAATTCCAGTGACAGCTGCGATTCTAAATTAAATCATTAAATAGATCCACATAAATTGTCAGTCCACATGAGTACATAACATCTACATAATAAACGCCACTCACTTTCCATATCGTCCAAAGATACTCCTCAATTTCTTCTCATCATATTCTCCTCCTCTCCATTCGACTCTCAATGATGGGCGTGGCTTCACTGCTGCAGCTGCAGCTGCTGCATGCTCATCCCGAACACGACGGAATATCTCCTGATAAACGACAATTGTTTACAGAGGCTGATCAATCTAACTTGTAATGGAAGATCCTACAGCAGTGGATTCACAATATCCTCACCTGTTGTTCCTTAATCTCCTCATTGACTTCTCTCTCCAATCTTCGTCTAATATCATCGAATGACTCCTTCGCCCTCTCCTCTTCTCTCTTCTTATCTGCTGCAGTCTTCGGTCGTCCATCCTGCAATAATTCCTTGAGGTCATAGAGCTGAACAATTAAAATCACAATACAAAATTAGATTGTGCCGCCTTAATATCTCACCTGTGGTTTCTTGTTCCTATCGTTGAATTCCTTCTCTCTTCTCTCTAGATCCTCCATGAATCTCTTCCTCTCTCCATCAGCTTTCTCCATTCGTGCCCTCTGCTTCTCATCTCTAATTCTTTCTCCCTCCTTCTTCCTATCGTATTCTGCTCGTGCCGTCTTATCGAAGAGCAATTCGAATGCTTCCTTCGCAAGGATGAATCTGAAGAAGAGAGCGGATTGTTAGATAGGTAATCTACTTATATAGGTCATGCTCGAAAAATCATGCATCACTCACCTCTTCGATGCTTCCTCCTCATTATTTCTGTTCTTGTCAGGATGCCACTTGAGACACTGCTTCTGCAAGGAAAAAGTGATTACTTACATGTTAGATCCAAAAGTTGTCTTTAATAAACCTATGAAAAGTAAATACATAAATACTACAATACCTTGTATGCCTTGGCTATTTCCGCCTCACTGCATCCCCTCTGCAGTTCGAGAATAGCATATGGGTCGATTGTAGAGGAGGGAGGCATCTGCGATCGGATTCAATTCAATACCGCAACAAAATTCGAAAAAAAGAGAAATAATTGAGCACTAGTTTGTAGTTTTCGAAAGTATTCGTCCAGTGAATAAATCAACACATTAAAATTCCAGTAACACCATTTCGGAGATTTTCGAAATATTTATTCATCACTCTAGCACTCTTTCTTGCAAACAATCAACAACCACAGAAGATCAGCATTGAAGGGCGAAACTTTTGAAAGAAAAATCAATAACAATATCTGAAAAAATAATGGACTTCGACGCGTCATCTATTCATTTACACATTGAGAAATTGATGGATGTTAGAAGGACCACTGAGTAAATCACTAGGTAACTTACTAGTAGTAAAGGGGTGAACAGGGGAGAAACATGAAACATTCCTAGAAGGATCGGTGGTAGATCACGAACGTGGTCAAGAATTGTAGATAATTCACTAGATAAATCAATAATCACCGCTCTTGACTATTACAGCTATGCGAATGAGATTCTCCACCATCGACCTATAGTGGAACTGATAACAATTAGAGAAAACAACTAATTACACTCTACTTCCTACTGCAACCGGGAGGTTACGGTACCTACCTACCGCACCCTCTTGGGGATTACGGTAGTTTAAGCAGCCTTGGGTTCGGCCTCTTTGGGCTTCTCCTTGGCTTCATTCCAGCTCTTGAGTCCCTCTGGTAGGGTAGTGTCTTCATCCATTCCACCCGTTCCTGAGAGAATCAATTAATATTTATGGATGGTCAAAATATAACTAGTTGAGGGGTAATCGCGTACCTGCAACCATCTCCTCATAAGTGTGCTTCTCAAGGAATGGTCGTGGGCCGAGCAATTCGATCATATCTCCACGAGCAAGAACTTCCTTCTCGAGGAGACGAAGAGCCACCTGTGCAATGACAACCATGGATTCCCCATTCGTTAATGAGGATTCCACTGACCTTCTCGATTTCATCTCTCTTACTCAACAACAATTCCCTCGTCCTCTGCAGTGCTCCATTCACGATGTCACGCACCTACAATCATATCGGTTCGTGTATAAAATAATATTCTTCTCACCTCCTGATCGATCAATTGGGCCGTCGATTCGGAGTACGGTTTGTCGAATGCCATTTCACCTGCGACAATTTAATTATTTTTCCATTGATGTAACTCTATCATCTCCACTCATACACTGTCTCTCTCTCTCTCTCTTACCTGGTTGGGCAGTCTCGAAGGAGAGGGGGCCGACCTTGGCAGACATACCGTACTTCACTACCTGCAACGACGTCATTTCCAAACAATCTATATCCATCCGTCACCGTACCTGTGAGTACGCCATCTGAGTGATCTTCTGGAGGTCATCCTGAGCTCCCGTTGTGATGCGAGAGAAGAAGATCTCCTCGGCTACTCTGCAAAAGGTGGAAATAAGAAAAATATTTT
Source organism: Pristionchus maxplancki (assembly GCA_900490775.1). Taxonomy (NCBI): domain Eukaryota; kingdom Metazoa; phylum Nematoda; class Chromadorea; order Rhabditida; family Neodiplogasteridae; genus Pristionchus; species Pristionchus maxplancki. Next base: position 125,124 of record LS593991.1, read on the forward strand.
TACAACTCTTGCATAACTTTGTAAATTATCCAATTAACACTAAATGAAAGTATGGACTGACCGTCCTCCGAGAGTCATGCACATTCTATCGAGTATCTGCTCCTTCGAGTACAGATATTGCTCCTTCGGGAGGTACTGCGCGTATCCCAATCCCTGCAATGACCATTCCATCCTCCTCCTTCCTCTCGTCCCTCTCGTACCTTTCCTCTGGGGATTATGGACACCTTGAGAAGGGGATCGGCATACTCTAGATACCATCCAGCAATGGCGTGGCCTGCCTCGTGATACGCTACCGTCTTCTTCTCCTCGGGTTGAAGAACCTGAAGTGACATTGATCAAAATCAGTTTCAGATGTTAAGAATATAATAAAAAGAAAATGGCCTGACCTGACTCTTCTTCTCCATTCCAGCGACTACTCTCTCAATGGCTTGCTCGAAGTTCTTGAGTGAAATCTCCTGCAACGACATTGGATGGATCGATTGGACAGGATGGTAATTCTTCTCTCTCACCTGATTGGCATCTCTGGCAGCGACGAGTGCAGCTTCATTGCACACATTCGCGATATCCGCACCTGGAAAATACCATTTTCATGAACGCTTCGAAATATCTATAATAGCCGTCGAAATTTTATTCCACATAACTAACCAGAGAATCCGGGAGTGTGGGCAGACAGCTTGCGAGAGAGCTCCACCTGCAAGTCATCTATTAAAATACTTATTCACAAGTGGTAACACAGCATAAATAATAAATCGAATGTAACCTTATCGAGGGAAGTTCTCAGAGGGCCGAGATGCACACGGAAGATCGATGCACGACCCTGCAGTGGATAATATTACAATCTTGAGCTGCCTCACATCCAGGTTTTTTTTACAAATAAATTCGGAGCAGTGCCATACCTTGATATCCGGAACGGGAACGTAGATCTGTCTATCGAATCTTCCCGGTCGAAGGAGAGCCGAATCGAGAATGTCCACTCTGTTAGTAGCTGCCATCACTATCACCGATGCTTCGTCCGTTGAGAAACCTGGAGAATACATCTACTGTGCTGCTGTCTTAAAAAAAAGTGTACTACTAACCGTCCATCTCAACGAGTAGCTGATTGAGAGTATTTTCCTGTTCCGAGTGTCCTCCCATTCCTCCCTTTCCTCCTCTCTTCCTTCCCACTGCATCGATTTCATCGATGAACAGAATGCAAGGAGAGTTCTTTCGGGCCATCGCGAACATATCACGAACCTTCAATCAACTTATTATTCCCGGTTATTATACTTATGCCCATCAAATAATAAAGTGATGACTATATTCTGAACCATAATATTCCCTCTCAACTCACTCTGGCAGGTCCGACTCCAACGAACATCTCGAGGAATTCTGATCCCGAGACAGTGATGAAAGGGACATTGGCCTCTCCGGCAGTGGCCTTCGCGAGAAGAGTCTTTCCCGTACCAGGGGGACCAGTCAGAATAGCTCCCTGAATGGACAATATTTATCACGTTTCATGGTAAATATCCGTTAAAAAATCAAGAAAAAGGCTGGATCATACCTTGGGAATCTTCGCTCCGAGGTCCTTGTACTGCTGGGGATTCTTGAGGAAATTGACGAATTCCATGATCTCGATCTTTGCCTCCTCGCAACCAGCAACGTCCTTCAATCAAATTAATTAGAATTGATTCAATTAAAATTCAGATTTGTTCAAATTAGATTGAACCAAATGATGATGACGTTTTTGATACCTTGAAAGTGACTTTGATGTCCTCCTTGTTGATGACTCGTGCGGTACTCTGTCCAAATCCTCCGAACATTCCTCCTAATCCTCCTCCTCCTCCACGTCCGCCCGCTGTAAGGACAAAAATTCCAACTAAATTCTCATCATAACATTTTTTTAAAAAGGCCGTAAATCGATAGAAACGATAAGCTCCAATCATATGTTTCCACACCAATCATGATGCCCCATCATACATCCATTCTCTCACCTCCACCAGGGGCTCCTCCTCCCTTCAGCATACGATAGATGTAATATCCGAAGAGGAGAGGGAAGGCAGCACTCAGAAGGGTCGGAATCTCACGCTTCCTATAAATTAGCCCAATCATTTTTTCCCAAAATGTTATTTCCTTCATTGAAGATTTTAATTTTTTAGATTGTTTCACAAAAAGTTTTCCAGTGAGAGAGAGACATACAAAATGACATACTAATATCGTAACAACAAACTTACATGTAGAGCACAAACGAAAGCTCTCCGCTTCGGATCTAAGGTACAAACTAGAAGAAAGATTAGTCCACTCACAGATCGAATTCCGTTTTATACAGAACGGGGATCTGTTGCTCATTCTCCGTTCCCAGATGGTGTTGGGCTGCCGCGAGAGACCTCTCGAATGTGTCCACACTACCAATGTTGAAGTAGCACGTCAACTGAAAAATACACCTTTACTATTTCAAATTATCCGATCCATAAAGACAAAATACAAATCAAGAAATCCCCCCTCAATCACTCAATGAAAAGGATTATAAAATAAAGTGAACGAATAAAAGCGTACCCCAGGATGCTTGCTGGAATTGCCGACGACTCTGACCCATCTCTTGTCGACCACTTCCAATCGCTCCACCTACACATTAGTTTCAATTAATTATCTGATAAATACCGCTACACAATAAAGATTCGAATGAAAGAGATGACTTACCAGTCCTGCCTCGAGGAAATCGGAGTAGAATTCCTTCCATGAGATCTCCTTGTATGAATTGTAATCGACGACTAGGTAGACAACAACGAGGGCGGCACCAGCAATTGCGAAATTCACATAGTTGTTGCTGAAAATGAGCAGATAAAGTCCAGCATAAGTAAGCAAGAATGAGACAAAAAAACTAACGGTTCCTTATCGTCAGCTGCAGCATTCTTTTTGCCATCACTCTTTTTATTCGACGACGAGCTCTTAGAACTATCAGAGCTGTTAGAGTTGCTACTCGGAGCCTCCTTCGAGTCTTAAAACGATAATACAATGGATAACTGATCACTAGAAGACTATTAACTAATCGCTAGAAGACGTAAAAAAAATCGTTGACATCATCGTTCCCATTGAAAGACGTGATGATAAGATGATGCAACTCTCTACCTACCAGTCTTCTTTGCATCTCCACCAAGTCCGAACTTGCCGAAGGGATTAGAAGCGAATCGAGTGAGTGCCTCCACGATTCGTTCCTCGGATTTCTTGTCTTTACTCAGAAAACGAGCTGCCTCGTTTGCAGTGAGAACGGGAGCTTCCTAAAATGAAGGTATTAAGCGACCCAATGTAAATAAAACGACTAAAGAGTATATGTAATACGAACGCTAAACGAATGGAGAGAAAAACAGAAATAACCTCTATATGAAACGCTATAAAAACTTACTTTCGAAGAAGAGGGTGTCATGGACGAAAAGCAAAGGCATTGAATTCCTCCTACTTTTGAGGATGATCGAAGACCTCCGTTTACGGAGGCCAAGCGTGGCCCCAAGCGCCACATCTGCAAATAATAAAACGATATTTGACGCAATAGATCACTCATACAACGAAAATGATGAAAAATGGAAAAGTTTCATAACGGCGCACCACCAAAATGATGCGAGATATTTCACACTAAGCAACAGGACACTCTACTACACCACGCGTAGTTCGCCAACTTCGCTTCGCGTTTTTGCTTATTTCTCTCGAAAATGGCGACGATCGGTTCAAAGCCTCACTCGGATCCGTCCAGATGGGTCGTCGTCTACCCCTGTTATCTTAACAGTAAGAAATCAACAGCCGAAGGAAGGAAGATTAATAAACAAATAGTGATTTTTTTACAACATTGTTACTTTTGTTTTTTTTCTCCTAATGCAACATAGAATCTTATTCAGGCGGTTTCGGATCCTACCGTCGAGGAAATACTCAATATTGTTAATAATGGAGGCTTCAAAGTCGGCGCTGAGGTAAATATTTTCGTTCCGGCAGTAACTTTCTGCTTTTAGCTCCGTGGTAATCTTATCAATTTTTAAAATAGCTTAACAATTCCTTATTCAAGCCAAAGATCTTCGAGTCTTAAATATTTATAATCAACGAACTGTATTAGTTTTCAGTATTAGCCTATGATTCTAAATTAAAGTTATCTTCTCAGCGCAAGCTTCACCCTCGTGATCCCGAGCGAGACAACATCCTAATGATGGGAAGAATCAGAGTCCAGCTCAAGAATGTCAGTTCTTGCACCATTTTATAGGTTATAATATCAGTTCATTATTTCAGAAAAAAAGGTTATTATGTGTACATAACAAAATAATTTCAATTTCAGGACGATGGAACTCCCGTGAATCCCGAGGTTCCCAATCGAATGGCACTCTATCGATACATCGCTGGTCTCATTCCCAAACTGAAGACTCGTGTTCCTGGAGCCGTTTCGGTATGAATTTGACTATTGTTTAAAACATCTGGAAAGTATCTTTTCCTTGGCGTCTTTTGTCCCCCCCCCCTGCCTCAAAACAAAAGGAAAAGGTTTTCCGAACGGTTTTCTCTAACAATGGTCATTGACCATCTCATTAAGTACGTCGCTTCCTTCTCTCTTCCACTAGAAACGTTTGTCTCAAAATAAGAGACACGTGGTAATTCCCATCACTCGAATGGTCGTCATCTTTCTCTCCTGTACGATGCAATGGAAAGGCGCAACCAGTAACAACGAAGCTAATATCTATTCCCCTACCCCCTCAGACTTCCATTTAGTCATGAGAATGAGTCACATGACTGTGTGAATTCATACACTGTCCGCAATGCAAAACAGAAGGGGATAAGATCGTAGGCTGAAATAGATGAATATACTGCAAGGTTGGATTACTCCTATGTGTAGAGTGTTGTTGGTGTCTGGAATAGAAACGAGGAAAGAATCGTAGCAGCAATGTTCATCAATTGTAATTCCAATTAATTGCAGGGAGGCGCAGCACCCGCTCCGTCGACTTCTGCTGGAGGAAAGAAGAACAAGAAGAAGAAGTGAGAATATTGTAAGTAGACAGCAATTAGCATACTATTTATCAATCATTATGTAAACATACCAACTGATTCTCCCTATTCACATTTTTTGGACTAAATGTAATCATTCCCTACCAATTGTTCGCCTTCTTCCTCGTATTTATCCCATTTCCGTATTCACCTGTTTTCTGTTGTTTTGGACTGGGCCATTTGTATATGCCACATTTATATCTCGGATTTATAAATGTGATAGTTATACAAAGTCCCTATGTTCTGAAAATACATGCACAGTAGTCTGTTAGATTCGTGTCGACCGAAGTGTGTGTTGGGCCGCAACGAATTTCTTCCAAGGAAGCCTCTATTTCGTACGTGTGAGGCTACATAAATTACAAAAACGGAAATGATCGATTTATTCAATGATTACACACAATTGACGAACAAATCTGAGCTGGGCTTTGGGGAGGAAGAGATCAAAGATCGGTGGGTTATAGTTGATAATTGATCTATGAAGTAGATAATCGAATCCATCCCATCTATCGATACGGTTACTTTCTCCTATCGAATGCTCCGAAGGAATTGCCCTGGAATGATTTTTTAAAAATATTTTTTTCATTAATTTGTTTCATTTTCATCTCTTCATTATCTAATCTCTCGTTCTATCGCACTTTCGTTTCCCTTCCTTGTGAGTAGGCGTTTCTCTCCCCCTCAATGTGAGATGAATGATCCTTCTTTTTCTTCTCTCACGATTGAAACTCTTTGAATCCCCGGAGGCCGCAACTTTCAGTCTAAACTTTGAAGTGACGTCTCATAATATTTCATAGACTAGACTATCTCTCTCTACTCTGAACTCTTTTTCCCCTCGTGGTGGATTATGAACCTCCTCTCTCTTGTCATCATTCAATGGGTAGATCACTCACGAAAGAGTCGAAGGCTCGTTTGTCGAGACCGAAGAATCCCGAATTTCCCTGGAATGAATTCATTCTTCCTTCCTCATCAAAGTGATCATCTTCCTCCCCCTCATCGTCTAGTCTGTTTGTTGTCATTCGTACCAGAATGAGATTGGAAACATTCGAGAGGACTCCAGAATTGGTTCAATCGTACGAATGACGAGACAGAGTCCGCTTAGCTCATCAAACTCAATTTCATCCCATCTTTTTCTCTCTCCTTCTATTCTAAACTGAGAGATATCTCTCCCGAGAGAAGCGATAACAATGTTGCCTACACACTCCCCATTACACCTCCCACTCCTCACTTAGCCATCTATTCATCTATTCTCGTTCACTACGATTCAATATATAAATTACTGTAATGAACCCTTCTCTGATCCCCTACAGTCCTTGTATTGTCATCTCGGGACCGATCTCCTAATCCCTATCCCGGTCTCCCTACAAGTACACTCCCAATCCCTCGTCCTTCATACCGTCTCGCCACGAGACGTGAGAAGGGCCAAAACAGGGCCGACTTTCCCCTTACGGTCGACCGGGTCTCGCCTAATTACGAAGGGATTTCTGGTGCGGAGGCGAAACGAATGGGTGGGAAAGAAGAGAGAGGAGGGAGGGAGGAGGAGGGGAGTGATGTGTCAAAATGAGACAATAATGAAGTCAATCATATTGTTACTATTCTTCAACAATCGTCTGAGATCGAGAGATCCCCGTGGGGGAGGGAACTAACCACTGTATCGAAGGCGCGCTTCTCGAGAGGAGAGAATCGAACTCCACCCTGGAAGAATGAAGATCATCTTCTGATTGGATCCATCTCATAGTCCATTCAGAGGACTACTCTCACTACGAGTCTCAATTGACCATTTTGAAAGGATGAATGGACTGGGAAGTCTCCCTCCTTTCCTATGCTCTCTTCTTCTTCCTTCGCCCTCCCTCACGAAAACGAGACCTAATGATCATTTTACGATGACGACCGAAACAGATCTCACTAATAGAGAGAGGGGAAGGAAGAATGGAGGGAGGGAGAGGTATCCATATTAGAATGGATGGCATCATTCCCATCAATCTGCATTCATTCATTCAGTCTTCTTCTATCTCCCAATCTCATCTCTCGCCCCCCTTCTGATGCTTCTCTTCTACTTACCCAGTGAATGAACTACCAGTGGTCTATGCACAGCTATTCTTCATTCCTTGGGGAAGAAATGAGAATGACATATCTTACCGTATCTACTCATATTCCCATCCCTCAACTCTTCATTCCTAATGATTCGGCTCAATTTTCATCATGGCGAAACGTTCTCGAATGTCTCGAAGGGATCTGTATCTCTCTCCCCACTCAACGAGTCTAACGAGTAGTCAGAACAGAGGGGCAACAACAGTGAAATGACTCACAAAAGTGTCAAAACTCCTCTTGTCGAATCCTCCGAATCCCGAGCTTCCCTGAATTAAGAATTCATTGCAGCTTTCAAAGTTAAAAAGGCTAAATTACGCTAATTGAGAAATGTTTTGGACCGTGAATCTCGTGATTCATTGAAATTGCAGAATCACTCATCAGAAGTGAATAACATTTCATTCACAATAGCCTCGTTTTGAAATTATTTTGTATGATGATGCATGAATGGAAAATTATCAAGATTGATTCCAATCAGTTTAATCCCATAAACAATCCCTCTCCATGTTTTCAGAGTAAGTTTCTTCGAAAAACGTTCATAATTGTTTCTTCCCAAGTCATTTAAGCGAGCTTAACAAGCGCTATGCTAAAAATATCGCGGAAGTTTTCGGAAAAATGTTCGTTGAAGGGATGTTTTCACTTATTCCAAACATCCCTGGAGAGGCTTTCTGTCCGAAATTCCCCGAATTCCACATGGATCTCTTCTGTTTCTCCTCTCTTTCCGTTCATTTCTCCACTTGTCCATCACCACTCCGACTTGTGACTACGCAAGAGGACCGACTGACGTGCCCCCTTCCCTCCCTTTGACCTACCCCCAATAAGGTAAAGTGAGCACTTACGAATGAGTCGAACGCCCGCTTGCCGACGGGAATCAGAAATCGTCCATAGGAGGCGCCCGAGACACACTGAAGATGATGAGGGTGATTATGAGTTCATTGGTCAGTTCCCTCGTCATTCCCTTCCATTGTCTAGAGGGGAGAAGCAGTCGTTGAGAGACCGAGGGAAGTCCCTTCTAATCGCGTGTCGCAGACCACTTCTCACCTCCGATTCTCCCCAAAATAGCCACCACCCTATCCGATCGAATTACATTGTTTCGCACTAAATGAAGCACTATGATGTATGTGTCTACATTACGAATAGATCGGTCTCAATGGTAGATCAAAGATCATCTCCCTCCCTCGCTTCTCCTTCTCTCCACTGGACTCATTTCCTCCTATTCTCAGCCACTACGATTGCCCATTCAATTAGATCGTGTAGCCGATAATCGGCCTACGGGCAAAACAAGGCATAGTGAGAAGTATCTGACCCACCGGTCTACCATCTACCGTACCCTCTACTGTAGCTTACCGTGGCCAGCATGGCGAGTACTGTGAGTGTGACGGTAGTCTGGATGAGGATGGAGGAGGATCGAGAGTGCATCTACAATGGCATCATCATTAGGTAATAGGGGAGGGATGTCTTACCTTGGTAGATGAATTGGGGGCGATCGGTTTGTCTGCCGGTCGAAAGGAATGAATGGAAGGGCTGACAAGCGGTGTAGGGGAGGAGTCACAAGGGGGCGGAGCTTACTCCCCCTTCCTTCATTCTCCCCATTCAGTGCACTCTTTCTCCTCCCCTTTCGGAATCCCCCATATCAATCTTGTCAACCTTTTCGAAGCCCTTCCCATTTGTCTCTTCTTCCATTGAATGGAGGTACTCGAAAGGAGTCACGAGCCTCATTGAGGGTGGTTCGTGTCTACAGTGAGACCATGTGAATGCATAACTTGTGAGACATGCAAACCATCGAGAAAATAAGACTGAGGGGGAAGAATGACTGCAGTTATGGGAAATCGGTCTCGTGTTTCCCCGAAAACACGGCACATTCCAGAATCTGTGTCATTGCGTGTAGCTTGATTGAAATCACTGGAGCTTCCTCATCTGCAATATTTGAAGGGAAAATTGAAGAGAATATAATGAAGATGCTCATAATTCATCGCTGTCCTCCTATTGTTATTAGAAATAAGTCCGTGATCGAAGATGTCGTCATTCTTCTTCTACATCACAATTGGTTACATCTCTGTAAAGGGCAATCGTGTCACTTACACACCCCCTCCATAGTCGAGACCTCATCTCTCCCTTGTTTTCAGCTCAACCCCAATTCGTGACTTTCTCGCGTTATACTATCCACCCACATGAATGGTATATATTCGAAATGAATAATTCCGATCTGATTGGGGGTGGACGTTCCCCTGTCTAGTCATCCACAGATGATCCATTTTGCACTCGCTACTCTTGCACAACACATGTTTTCGACTGAGTTGCCCCCAATTGCATCAGATCTCTCCTTTGAGTGAACTATCAGAGGGAAATTCCACGAAACTTCTCCTTGTCTCCTTCGTCAATCGCCCACATTCACTAAGGAAACGATCAGAAGAACCTCGGTATCCCATGGAGAATTGGTATCTCCTACTTTTTACTCTTTGTCTCTCCTTTTTGTATTTCTCATGAGATAGATGTTTTTCTCTATAGCCAAAAGGAAAACATCTGAACTACCGTACGAGACTCGCTAATCGAAGGACCTTGTAATCTCGAATGGATTAATCTTGTTCTTCATCCGTCTCTCAAGAACATCGATACTCTTTATACATCTCAATAACTCATCTCAGCCTTCTCACAAGACGATTCTTACCTGTGTATGTAGCAGCGAATGTTGACGTTCTCTCCAAATGTTGCGAGTCATGATAAATGGAAGGGGATTTTGATGTACGAGTTGCTGACGGAATTGGATTCGTTCCCAATGAATAAATCATCTTTTCTCTCTGCGAAATCTGAAAGATTCCTTGTTTTCTATCTCTGTATTTCATTAGACCACGTGAAGTGAGTGAGATGACTTCCCAAAGGAGGGGGGGGGGTGGATGGGGGGGGGGGCGATTTCTCCCTTGGGAGGAGGACTACTTCTTCTCCCTCTTCCTCGTCCACCCACACCAACATTCAACCCCATTCACACTATTTTAGTGACAGATCGTGAGATTTCGTTCGTTTTAGAATTGATGAATGAAGAGAGAAGAGAGAATGGAGGGATTGAATCGGAGTGGGAGGAAGTCATTTCCACCTTAATATTTCATTGCTGCCATCGGAACTCGCTGTTGAAAAAGACCGACTTCCAGAACACAATTCAGTAATAGATAGAAGCAGATCAAACTGTTGCAATAGTATGTTAGTTCAACCCTTCTCCTTTAAGTCACATCATCACTATTTGTTCATGATTACCTCCACGCGGAAGCTAAAAGAGGTGGGTCGACTCATCTTTCAACAATGCTTCATCTTAATTGGCTACGTATGACTCAATCATGTATTATCCTTCATCTACCTACGCTTTGAGTCCACATCAAAAATTTCCCGATACAGAATAGAATTCGTGAATTTGCAAACGATTTCGTCTTTTCAATGCAAGAAAGGCTTCAACTAATTCTTTGAAAATTTATCTCGGGTCTTCGTCAGACAACACAACAAACAAATAGAGATCCGTAAACTACCACTAATTATACTGCAAAATAAATGTGATCTACAATATCAGAGGGACTTCTCTATTCCATCCGTATCTCACTTCCTCCTACAGACTTCCGCTGCTTAGCGCCAGTTATCGACGAGGAATTTTCTCCACAAGTGCACGTGAATATCGTAGCCAGCATTGGTGACATCGTACTCTTTGACCTGAGAATGGAGAATTCTCCCTCCCCCTTCCTCTTCCCTTACCTCCGCTCTGATTGCATATGCCAACTCTGCATTATCCGCGCACACTTCCTGCCAGATATCAATCGCATCTCCCTTTTGCACCTTCACAATCAATCGATATTTTTTTCCCAAAATGATGCACTCACATTGTAAGCCTTCTTCGATGTTTTCTCTTCATTCACTCGCACTTTTCCACTCAGAACCAGCTTCTCGGCTTGCCTGAAAAATGAAAAATTCAATGTTTTCCCTTTATGAGCCCATCAATTATCTAGTGCATACTCACTACTCTCCCATAACAACAAAGGAAATGTCTAATGAATAAAGGGAAAGTACTTACGAGCTGGGAACTCCTGCTGTTTTGGCCACGAAAGTGTCCAATCGTCTACTCCCAATCTACAAATAAAATTATCAATTGAAGTCCTTACAGAACATTATTTTTAAGAGAAAAAACAAAGTATAATCGAACCTTGATTGTCTTCTTCTTGTAATCCTTCGGGAGTCCATCGTCCTCTTCATCTTCTTCCTCTTCTTTATTGATTACCTCCTTCTTCTTCCATACCGTAGTCGAAGTCGAGACGGGTCTCGTCACGATCTGGTGGGTTACGGTAGTCCTCGAGGGGAGTACTGTGGAGAGAGGAGCGAGACGGAAGAGAGACGTCTCGAATCGACTCAACGTCGGAATAATACGACGGAGATTGAGCATTCTGAGAGGAGAACGATCAAAAACCAGAGAGTAGTGTGAGAGATAACCGTAGTCCGCAAAGAACGTAGTGCATCACAATTGGTAGTCATTTAGAGATCACAGCTTTATCGTGATCGAAGAACCACCCGTGCTTTGGTCCCGTAGCCTTACTATTCGGATGCATTCCCTCGTGTACAATTAAACCACCTACGTTATTAGCTATCACATGAGTTATCTAGACAAGAGAATATCTACAAGCAGGATAAATTTAGCGAAGTCTATGGTTATTTCTCCTCATCTTCCTCGTCCAATCTCTCTGGAAGATATCCAGTCATAGATCGATCTCCCAGCCATTTCTTCAGATAAAGATACACCTAAATAGTGAAGGTATTCGATATAATCTCCATCTCAACCAACCTTCACTCCCCCTTCTTCCATCTTCTTCTTCTCTTCATCTTTCACACTCTCACTCAATATCACTCTCGTCTTCCCCGATGCTCCGAATGGTCCTTCGATCTTCCCGATCGATCCCGATGAGAGACGAACCTACACGACAACATGGTCATTACACTTTCTGAGACCAGACCATTTTGAAAAGCGTCAACCACCGATTCCTCTAAGAACACGTTCCCATAAGTATCTATTCATCGGGAGAGGAAGTGGTCGTTCCCACCTGCATTCCAGTGAATAGACTCTGCTTCGTCTCCTTCTTGAATAGATTCTTCACAATGAGAGTTCGACTGTCGTGCACTCGTTCCACCTGCCCACGATGATTCTGATCCCTCCCCCTCCCCCCCCTCCCCCCTCACCTCTCCTTCCCTCTTCTGTCGGGAGAAGAATCGAGGAGATCCACTCTCCACTGCAGAGAGAACACCGTGGAAGGCGAAACGGCAACCCTACAAGTACTTCATTCAAAATATTATAAGTGTAAAAAAGAAGTGTACCTTAGCCTGCAATTCGAATCTGGAAGCGACGTAGAATGATCCGAGAGGAGAGAAGATGGGACGGGCGAGTGAGATGAAGGCAGTGCAGGGAGAGGAGAGAGTGGGAAGCAACTCGAAGGATCTGACGATCAACCATTGCATCATCCCTACCCAATGCCCTCCCTTACCCATCCTCCTCCTCCCTTCCGAATCGAATCGTCGCCATTTCAGTCTCGTATCCGCATGAGATGTGCATCTGCAATAATTTCCCTCTCCTCCAAAAGTCTCTTCCCTCTCCCTAACCTTGGCTCCATCTTTGATGGGGAATCGGAAGAAGGGAATCATAGTAACTGTGGCACGAAGAGAGGAGAGGGCAGAGAGACCTCCTGGAGAAGGGAAGAATCAATGGAGGGGGGGGGGGGAACTCACCGGGTGGTCCGACGATACATCGATTGATTGGAGATTGAAGGGAAGAGACGAGAAGGGCAACTCTCTCTCCACGAATAACCTACAAATATTTGAAAAACAATTCCCTATAATTCGTGTCTCAACTAACTTTCTCCCTTCCCTCCTTCCACGACTGCAATTCCTTCACTTTCCTTCGTTCTTTCGTCACTCCAATCTCTATTTCAGCGCCAATTCTAAAAAAAATTCCTCCATTTAATGAAAAAAATGTTCACGCACCTAATTTCTCCATTGAGTATGCTTCCAGTCATCACACTCCCCTTTCCCTTCACTGAGAAACAATGATCTATTGCGATGAGAGGAGAGGGAAGGGAAGAAGAGGAAGTAGAAGAAGAGGGGCCTGCAGATGATCTTTGATCTTTGATCTTTCCCTCACCGTACCTCCATTTATCATTTCTTCAATCGAATTCCTCACTCTATTAATCACCTCTTCCTTCGTCTCTTCAGTTGCCAGATTAACTTTGACCTCAAAGGTTTAATCCCTCTAATCCCTCCAATTTTCTTCAACTCACAATTTTAGGAATCTCCTTCATTCCGAGTGTTTTGAAGGCGCGTTTCACGGATTTCTCTGCAGCTTCCATCTACGATCTCCCTTCAGTTCTCGATCGTCTTCCCTCCTACAGTACCTGTTCCTCACTGGCGATATCTTCCTTCGTCATCACTACGACCATCCTTGAGGGACAGCAGAGGGAAGCGAGCAGAAGATGCTCCGCTGTCTCAAATACAACTAGTTTATATTAAAAACACGTATGAAGTGGCGTTCCGGTGAATGTTGAACATTACGTCCCTCTCCCCCTCACCTGTGATTCCACTCCCTTCACTGCACTCACAACAACGATGGCTCCATCGATGACTGACGAGGCGGCGATCACCTGAAGAGGGAGGACGAATTGATGAGCTAATTCCCGAAAAATAGGTGACTGAAACCACATTTGATACTGTAAAAAAAGATCAAATCGAAAATAATTTGATTCACAAAGAGACTAATTTGTCATTAATCAATTTTTACTTTCAATTATTCTTTTCATCGGACTGATTCCTCTCGATTCTCCACTCATTTCATACCGACTCCGTTCTTAGGAATGGTCACCCCTAATAAATCGAAGGATGGAAAGAAGAAAAAGAAGGAGGGAGGAGGAGGTGAGGATCCCTGATTACTGTACTAATCTCACGATGGAACTGTTGAGGAGGAGAGGATGCTCGCCCCCCTACTATCGACTGTCCCAAGAGTGCCGCTGCAGAAGGAAAGGGAGAGGGGGACAAGGGACTACCCAATTGTACCACCTTCTTCCCTGAAGTTGTCAGTTTCGGACGAGCTAAGATCAAAGATCACCACAACTGCTTGCAGATCACGTATCAGCCAGAGAATAAGAAACAAGTTCGCAATCTTGAAGTGAAGAATAAGGGAGATCGGTCGATTATGTACAAGGTACCGTACTCCTACCGTAATCTCTAATCGATAGAATCTCAGATGAAGTCGACCTCACCGGGAGTCTACCGTATGCGTCCAATCTATTTCGTTCTCCGTCCGGGAGAAAGCAAGATCATCAAATTGTCGTACAAGGGTTGTCCTGATGGAAAATCACCCAATCTCAAGGTGAACTCAAAGGACTCAATTACTGTAATACCGTACCCTTCGCAGGATCGATTCACGGTTGTGATGGCCTATCCTCCGGGCTCAGAGGCCAACATCAAAATGATGTTTACTCAGAAGGCTTATGTCGAGGTATACTGTAGTATCCATCCATCGATTACCTTGACCTACTTCAGAAAATCGCCGATTGCACTCATCGCAAGTACATCAAAGTGCACTTCGATGGATACGATGTTCCCGACAAGAAGGTACCGTATCCATCTACAGTACCCCTCTTGATCTACCGTAATGCAGGCGACTCCCTCGAAGATTGCTCCTCCCCCCGCAGCTCCCGCCCCTGCAGCTGCAGCCCCTGCAGCCGCGGCTGCATCTCCTCAAGCTGGAATGCCGGGAGGATTCCCTGGAATGCCCGGTGGAGGAGGAATCGTGTACGTGATCTACCAAGGAGATCAGCAAGGACAGCAGGGAGGAGGAGGAGGATCTGCCCCTCCATCGGAGAATCAGGATGATGATAAGGATGAGAAGGAAGGAGAAGAAGAAGAGGAGGAGGAAGACGAGAAGGATGATAAGGATAAAAAGAAGAAATAGACCATCCCCTCACTCTAAGCATAAAGATGGTGCTGAATGAATCGAACTGTCTAATTGCAAACATGGTGTGGTTCATGATCGACTACAGTTGAATGCATGTGTCTGGACTCTCAGTATGTACATGTAATAGGAAAGAACACGGTGTGACGACGCGACCGCCGCATGGTTTTCAAAAACGATACGCGCACAAAACGGCAATTACCGGGAAATTTAAATTTTGGCTACAGTCAGCCAGTTTTTTCCCTACCGTACGCTAAAATTCCGCGTAGGAGTCCATAAAAGCGTATATATTTTTAGTTTTTTCGATTTTCTGCGTATTTGTTCGGAAAATAGCGCGTTTCCGTAGCTTCAGAGGCAAATTATTATCTTTTTAGTTCAAACAAATCACTAAATAAGCCTTTTGAAAACACAATTTAAATTTAAGCAGTTGACAAAACTCCGAAAATTTTGAAAATGGTGTACACCGGTGCGCAGCGTGTGCGTGAAAAAAATGAAATTTCTGTGTTTTTTGAAAAGTATCCGCCGGTCGTTTTTGTGGAGAACATCACACCGTGAAAGAAGCACTCACGGATCTAATCAAAGCTGCGTGTCCGGGACAATCGATGAGGACAACTCGTTGATGAGCCACTGTGAGGGAGGAGTAACTAAAGGAGTTGAGTGATAAATCCTAGGAATATCTCTCACCCCAGATCCACAGTGTTCTCCCTTCCTTCTGCATGATTGAATGCAGCCGTTGAGGCTATCTGAATTATCGATGCTTCAAAATTAACAGTTGATCACCGTAGTAATTTTACAGGTAGAATACCAGAAAAAAGAGTGAGTGAGTGACCTCCGTGAGTGCTTTTGCGAGCGTCGTCTTCCCTGCATCAACATGACCGAGAAGGGCGATGTTCATCCTACCGTATCCTGTGCAATCTGAAGGATACTGTATTCTCATGTCTTACACAGTATCTCCAAGTACTATTCGGTTGTAAACCACCTCCAATGTTCAATCCATGAAACAAACATTAATTTTTTTTATCTTATTGTTAGCAAGACTTATTGATTTAGTCATGTGACATTTGAAGAAACGGAATGGATTTAAAAGGGAATTAAAACTGGTTTAAATTCGGCTAAGATTGTGTGGGTGGTCAATACTTTTGATGGGAGAGGGAAATATTGATGCGGATTTAGAATGCAAGAGTCATCACATGATAAATACAAAATTCTACGAATACTCTATCTATAAACTCAATACATTGTATCGAAACAGGAGGCTATGCTTATACAAAGAGGCTAAAACTATCGGCCCAAAGAAAAAAGATACTACGCAAGGCATGAAATTACAGTATAAGTTACACAATAGCGATTATCTGACTACAGTTCTCTAGACAGCGAGGAATCCATTGGGATTATCGATCTGCCACTTCCACAGATCACGACACATCTCTTCGAGACCGAGTTCGGCCTAGAAATGATTGCACACCAATCACCATTTTTCTACAGTGTTTCATCTTCAAAATGTATGTGCACTACGAAAAAATGTATAACCGACCTTCCACTCCAATTTGTCGAGTGCGAGTGCCGGATCACAGTACACACTCGCAATGTCGCCCACTCGAGGAGGACCCACCTACAATCCATCGATTACTCCCTTCCTCCCCCTCCTCCTCTCCCCTCACCTTGCTGGGAATGGTCCTTCCACTGGCCTTCTCCATAGCAGTCACCATCTCCTTCACTGAGTATCCAGTGCCCGTTCCCAGATTGAACACTTCCGTCCCGATTGATCCCTTCTTCTCCATTCTCTCCAGTGCCTTCACGTGTCCTCTTGCCAGATCGACAACGTGGATGAAGTCTCTCACTCCCGTTCCGTCGTTCGTCTCCCATTTATCACCGTAGATCGTCAGCACTGGCAGTTTGCCGATCGCCACCTCAACACAGACGGTTGATAATCGAACTAACCATCAACAATCTCACCTGTGAAACATAGGGCATGAGGTTGTTGGGCACTCCCTTGGGGTCCTCGCCTATTCTTCCCGAAGGATGAGCGCCCACGGGATTGAAGTAGCGGAGGAGAATGATGTTCCAGTTCTGAACGAATCACTTGATTTGTCTTTCATAACTCTCCTCAACCGACCTCTCCGGGAGCAGCTCCGACATCTCTCAATATCTGCTCCATCATGTACTTCGTCTGTCCATACGGATTAGTGATGCCCACTCCCACACGACAGTTCTCACTGAAGAGAAGAGGGGATTAGGGGGTAGATAGTTGATTGAATTCTCACTCGATGGGCAGTTTCTCGGGTGTTCCATAGACAGTGGCAGAGGAGGAGAAGATGAAGTTACGAACAGAGTACTTCTTGCACATCTGAAGAAGGTATTTTATCAGTTTCCTTATCATCGCCCCCATCTTCGTCCATGAAATAATCAACTGACAGCAATGAGATTGAGACTGGCGACGATGTTATTCTTGTAGTAGGAGAGAGGCAACTGCACTGATTCTCCCACTGCCTTCAGAGCAGCGAAGTGAATGACTGCATCGATCTTCTCCTGAAGGGAAAGAATCAATCGATAGAAGGGGAGATAGGGCAGAGAGGTAGAAGGGAGACTCACAGTCTTGAACACTTCCTCCAACTCAGTCTCCTCGCATACGTCGACCTTCTTGAAGGGAATCTGCTTCCCCGTTAATTGAGAGACGCGAGTGAGAGAAACCGCCTGAAATTTTAGAAATTAGCCTAAGAATTCAGATTCGACACGTTGAGGTGGCATTGAACTGACCTCTCCCTTCTCATCAGCAATCGCGTTGGAGAAGTTGTCGATGCAGAAGACATCGTAGCCTGGAGGGATACCATAACCCTCCTCCAACGCCTACCGTACCCCTTCCCCTCTTCCTCACCTGCATTGAGCAGCTCGAGCACTGTGTGCGATCCGATGAATCCAGCTGCGCCCGTGACGAGAACTCGCATCTGAGAGGAGAGATTGAGGAGGAATGGGGAGGATGAGGGAGGATGAATGGGTGGATGATATTCTTGGGGATATCCCTGATCGAAACACATTTATGTTCAACAACAGAGTACCTCTATCGAATCAGAATCTTTTAATGATCTTATATACGATAACTTCAAAAAATGGCACGAATAGATCCGTCTCACGTCATTGATCTTTCTCATGAGTTTATTTAATTGTTAGTTGACTTATCCGGGAAGCAGAAAGCAAACAAACAGATATGAAAAAACGTCACTTTTTGCAGTTTTCCAGAGACAATAGATGATAAACCAATAAAGACGCGTTGGAATTGAAACGCGGCAAACTGATAAAAAAAGAGATGAAGAATGAGGGGAAGCCTCGATTATTTATAGGGAGTGCCACACCCGGAGGGAGTGACAACTGATTACTCTCTTCGATGATAAGAAGTCCTCCTCATCATTCAGTTTCCTGTCGGAATCAGAATGAAAGGAGGGATAAAGAGGTCAGAAAACTGAATGATGACTGTACAGTGAAGTCATTTGGGCGTCGACTGATTGTCAGCTATATTCACTTTCTTCTTTTTATTCAGTAAGAGCTCAGCGTCAGATATTATTCCATTGAATTAATTTCGGAAATGACCACTGATGATCACTGAAATGAATCTTGACTATTAAAAACTAAAGCGTTATTTTCAAGATTTCGAGAATTCTATAAAAAGGTCAAAGATCTGTGCCAACATCGCAAGGGATTAGAATGACTGATGCAAGAGAAGAACTTGTGGATTGTCACCCAGAAGAGGTCAGTTTCAGTGGTCAAATTATCATTCCCTTGCAAAAAATCTCAGCGATAGAGTCTATTTACTATCGGGGTACTCTGGGAAATTTTCTCAATTAAAAGAAAATCCTCTCGAAACGGCGGAGAAAACAAACAAACAAAAGGATAGAAACGCCCTCATTGAGAGTAAATGCGGCAGAAGAGCCCAGTGGACGCGGCACAGGGGAGGAGAAGATAGAATAAACGATGATGGAGAAAAGGAGAATGAAATGCAGCAAAAAAGAAAACGAGGAAAGAAAATAGAGAGAAAGTGAAATGAATTGGGATAGGCGCTCAATCGAGATTGATCCATCTCAATCCATCTCTGTTTCTCTCTAATGCCAACACTTCTTCCTCATTCGGCAAGATCGATCGGTGCCAGTGGGAATTGAGTGGAATCTTCCCCTTCCTGCACTGGATAGATCCGTCTCGAGATTATCCATTCCCTGTTTCCATGCTCAGACAGAGCACGTCACACAAAAATTTGAATAGAAATAGAATAGATCAATCTAATTCGATCAATGAATCAAACAGCACAATTCTCGTGCATTCATTCCCCTTAGACATCACAGACCAATTCCAATGGCCCTGATCAGGTGATCTGTGAGCAAAGAATTCACACTGATAGTGCGATTCACAAAATAAGTGCAAAAATTGGAGGAAGAGAAGTTTTATGGACGTGGAAGAGAGATCCTTCCTCTCTTATCCTAGCAACACTTGCATCCCATTAGCCTCCCCTTCTCTCTCTTCTCTCTTGATCCAGTCCACTCTCTCACCACTCTCCCCATCAAATCCTCTCATTCCCCACCTTCTTTCTCCCCATTATTCCATCCTCTGAACGCTCATTGATGTCCTCACGTGGGATGAATACGGCATCACAGCTGTCACCATAGACATCCATTGGGAAGACGTGGAAGACGGAAAACAAACGTTTTCAATCATGGAACAGAATGCAATAGCAAAACAATGGCAAAAAAGAGAATGAGCTTGTGTCCGCGAAAGCAAAAGCAGTAGATTATCTGCAAAAATGATATCGCTCCTGGTTCAGATAAGAGAGATTGATAAGATACAGACAGTGAAAAACTCATAGATTGTCCATTCAATCATAGAGACCAAAACACGTCCTTTGTTTTGAAAATGAAAGAACCAAGAGAACGACCAATCTGGAATCGCCCGTTGACACGTAGAAGTGACTCATATTTCAAATGGAATTCGATCTATCTCACCTCAGCTTCTTTCTCCTTCTCCTTTCCTTGTCACTCACGTCCTTCCATCGCACTCCACTGATCTATCTGGAAAAAAAAAGATATTGTTTGGTGATTTTCACACGCTTTGATTGATATTTTATTGTCAATAAAATTGTCAATTTTAACAGATACCCTGGAATATCTTTGGGATCACAATGTCCACTAAATGACGTCGCCTTCTCATTCCTCTGAGTACCCCCGTTCTCTCTTCTGTTTTCGTCCTCTGTCTCTTTTCCCACGTGAGCAATTCTAATTACATTTATCTGTTCTACCTAGACAATCGATCGATACAATAACAGAAGCACTTGCATATATACAGTACTCTTTGGAGTGAAAAGGACTATGGGAATCACAAGGGAAATGAATGCGACCGTACTTGCATGTGACTGAGTGGTGAGGGAGGAATGCACGTGAAAGGAGTGGGACTACTGTAGACAATTAGAAGGTACGGTAGAATCCAATGAGAGACGCAATAAGGGAGAACTTAGCCGTAGTCTTCGATTGGAGTTTGCCTGCCCAGAGCATTCCAGCGGGAAGAGAATTGACTCCAGAGGTGAAATCACAGCAGAAGGAGATCAATAGCAAGAGGTCTTCTTTCACCTAAAGTGGTATGCTGGTACAATGTGCCTCTATCCATACACTAAGAAAAGCTACAAAGGACATTCGCATACCTTCTCTAGACTCCATTCTCCTCTCCTCACAAGTACTCTCACTTGTCTCACTATTCCAGCGAACAAGGCAGTCAGCCATAGGTAGAGACAGTATCGGAATAGCTTTACTGAATCTCCACTTATCAATTTCGCATCAGCCAACCAGGCAACACATTCGACGATACCGTACACTGTGTACACGCCTGTTACCGTGTAGGCACAGTACCTGCAGGAATGGAAAGGTACGGTAGAGAATACGGTGAATCATTGCTGACCTCTCAACCTCATCTTCAGGCGCTTTCTGCATTAATCCAAGGCACCCTTTGATCATTCCTGGGTGGTTGAACTGTCTGAAGACGAGACGAGCAGAGGAAAGCTGCTTCGCGAAGGCCTGATATATTCAGTGATAAGGAACGGCAATCAAGAGTACTGGCCACCTTGAAGAGATAATCGTCTACATCTTGTATTTCAACTTCAATCTCAAAAATTGAAACTCACAGCCCATTCCTTCGAGGGAGGATCATGGGAGAATGCTTGGAGGGCAGACATAAATGCCAGAGATCGGACAATCTTATCCCTTCCCGCATACGAATTCATCGATTTGCAGAGGGCATCGAGGGATGGAGGGGAGAGGGACATCCTGGAAACATGAGCAAATTCAAGAAAGTGGCATGAAAGATACTAAGAATGATGAAACGATTATATCATAATACTATACTGTTATTTCCTCCACGATCTCTCTCTGAGAAAAAAGAAGACCGAATAACAGAAAAGCTGAGCGCGCGACTCTCTATAGACCGCCGATCGAAGTGGAGATCGTGCCCTGCTACAAACTACGATAGAGTACTGAGGTGAGAGAGTGGACAGATATGGAGAGACTGAAGAGATTGCTGACAGTCGAAGATACGATGAGAGAGTGAGTGATAGAGAGAGATTGGGTCACTCTCGTTACTTTCTCAATCACTAGTGATCAGTTGGGAACGTGAGCGACACTTTTTACTTCGTTAGATAATCTATAGACACACATTTGAAAGTTCACTGAAATCACACAAGAACAATGAAATAGGAAAAATAAATCACGGCACAGAAGTGTGCTGTCAGAGAGAAAACGAGTCTGCTTGTTCAAAATACTCTCAAAGAACAATCCCTTGTAGCTCCACTAGACTACAGTAGAGATACACATTTCACCCCTTCCCATTTTGGTTAGCCTCAAAATACTGTGGAGATGTGTCAACTCTTATGCCTGAGTGAGCATTTATGATTCAATCAATTAGATTTATCGACGTTCTCTCAATCAACGATCAACAACAATCAAAAACGTAACAACAATATGAATAGTGAGTGAATGAATGACCTACCATCGCATGGGTTGACCGGATACTCTAACTAATCCCATGGATGGGTTACGGTAGTGATAGATAGGTCAACAATGAGATAGGAATGTGAACGAGAAAAGAAGGATAGATCAGAGCATGCTCTCGATAAGGGTGTCTCGGAGATTGTTAGAGATGGCAGAAGGAGCCTGTTCGCCCAATTTGAAGATAGACTCGATGACTGAGAGTTCCGTGGAAGTAGTGTCCAGACCTGGAAGGAAGTGGAGGTAAAGGGTGTTGAGATATGGATGTGATCACTCTCGGATGTTATTAATGTCAAAAAATGAAATACATCATTTTAAAAAGGACTTACCAACAAATGCGAGCCAATCATTGACGACCATTCCAGCTCCGACCAGCTCGGATCCACGATTCAGGGTTCCGGCTACCACGGGAACCTAAATTATAATAATTATAACAAATTCCAAAGTTCATGTTATAGTCAATTCGAATTACTGATACGCATCTCATCATTTTATGACTATGCATTTCGAAGTTAATATACAAAAAAAATCAAATGTGATTAACCTGCAGAAGTGCGGCGAGTTCCCTCTGAGTCTCGGGAGGAGTCTTCGCGGCAACGAGACATCCTTGAGATGAGAGAGAGCAATAACTGCCAACCTGAAAAGAACTTTTTTTCATCAGTATCGACAAATTGAGAAGATCGCACGACTGATAAACAAACTGAAAGTGATCTTTAAAAAAGTGAAACTAACGAGAGCATTCTGTCCGATGCTGACTCTGAATGCCTCCACTCCAAGAGTGTCCATTACTGCCTCTTCAGTCTCCTGCAAGGATAATGATTACATAGTGACCTCAATCCATTGCATTTTTTTTTTAAATTTGCAACCCTGAGATCAAGTCATTAACAAATAGTCTCATGTATTTTTATCAGTTTGGTTTATGGAAGATTTCGTTCGTTCATTTTACTGCGAGAGCAATATTACGACGTTATGACAGTATTGCAGACTGGGCGTTTCGGCAGCTTTTCTCGTGATTGTGCATCGAGTATTTCTTTGAGAGACTTGAAGTAGATGCAAACGAGTACTCCCAGAAGGAGACACCAGACAACGTTCGCGCCAATCCACATCCAGAACATGAGAATGGCTGATTTGACGGATTCCTCTGTCACTGTTCCCTGTCCATTTTCAGTCTTCTTCGCATCTTTCACTTCTGCTGCTCTCGTCACTTTGAACATTGTGACGATTAGTCCATAGACGACTCCGATACTCGCGACAACGAGATAGACCATCATGAGGAAGGAATTCCTGAGGAAGATTCCACTCGCTCCCAGGATGAGCAATGACAATGCACATCCGTAGCTCCATGTCTGGGCAAGACGAGAACGAGGGAAGGGATTCGAGAAATTGAGGAGGAAATCGACGACCATTACGATAGCCATTAGCGTGAGAGCCACTTTGCTGGTTGTAGTCAGCGGCATGATGGAGATGGGAGGAAGAATATGAGGAGAATGCAACCAGTATAGGAAAACGAGAGACGAGAGAAATGAATGGTTTAAACGAAGTCTTTGTTTATTCTCACCTTGCTGATATCAGCGTGCACGAGGGCAACGTGGTCGTTCGCCACGACCACGTTTCCGAGGGCTGAAAGACGCTCGTCAACACGACGAATTTTGACCTGAATAAGGCAAAATAAATAATTAATCATAGAAAATATTATTTTAAACTTAATTAAAATAATGAAAAACGGACACTATCAGGGAGGGCATTTCTGATGTGCTGCAGCTCCTGATCAGTAGTCGCATTCGGCACGAGCAGACCCTTTCTGAAACAACGTACCTTTTTTTTAAAAATAATTTTTTTATTCGTTAAACAATTATGAATGAATAAATACTAAGTTAGTATGAAACGGTGCGATACCTGTTTCCAACGCTGACTCTGCCGACAATTCTAGTTTCAGCGATCGAAGTGTGTACTACGGGAATCACATCGGCGAGCTCGGCTTCGACCAAACTAAAATAATAATTATAATGGTTACCAACAGGATTCATCAATCTGAGAATTGAAAAAAGTCTCGACAATTTACCTGTAGAAATTCTGCGTGGCTCCGACTCCGACGAGGCAGTAGCTGTTAGTGAGGTTGCAGAAGACGCCAACGTCGTTGCTTCCTTCGTAGTCAACACGAAGAGCCATTGTGAATTGATGCTAAATTGAATAAAAGAATGATTGAGTACGGCAAATAGCGTAGCAGAACTTTTCTTGGCTATGGGGCAATGAAAAATTGTTAAATAGAAAGAAGTGAATGCTAGAGATGCGAAGACACCGAAAGGAATAGGTGATGAAAAATTGTGCAATCGAGGCTCGAATTTACTACTCCATTATGTCAACGAGCATTGAAGTTTTATCAATTCAAAGATTATGAACTGGTAGTACTATCTATAATCAACGCGATAGGTGATAGGAACAGAGTAATAATAGCTTTTTAAAAGTATAAATAAAAATACTAATTTTTTAGGAGAGCCGCAACGCTGACCGCATTGCCTCAATCATGTAGGTGAGACATTTTCCCTGGAGCATGACTTTTTTTGTTCGAATTTTTCAAAATTTCAATTCCTCTAAATTCATTTCATATTTAGGTTTTTTAATTGCAGTTACATTAATTAGTAAAAAAATCCAATTCATGGTCTGTAGGCACTATAAGAAGAATATGCGATAGGTTTATAAATCTATAGGTTTATCGATCTATCTTCACGGCAGAAACAATTTTAAGTATAAATTCTTTATTATTTCAATATTTTTTCATAATCACAGATTGATCTTTCCTCCGGGAGCTGCAGGTCCTCTTGGTCTAGGAGTAGTCTTGGAAACATCAATCATCGAGAACGACTCTTCCTCAACATCTCCTCCAGTACCTTCAATCACTCAATTATTGATTGATCTTCTCCGTTACCTACCATGTTGTTTGTTGTCAACATCGAAGTTCTTGAATGCATTTTCAATCTGTTCCTTAGTCAAACTCGGCTTCTTATTGTTATTCTGAGGTCTGGCTGCATTGTCCATTCCAACGTTCACCTTTCTGAAATTACATCTCGTAATCGATAATTTTTTAACAGCAGTACCCTGCGGTATCTCCACCATATCCACCGAATCCACCGTATCCTCCTCCTCCATAGGCCGATCCTCCCATTTGAGATCCTCCTCCATTGTTGTTATTGTTGTTGTTGTTTCCTCCACCGTAACCTGAGATCGAAAATTCCTCTTCACTTACACTTACCGGAGTTGTTCACTCGCTACGCGACCATGACCTGTCTAAAGACTCGTACCTCCGCTACCGTACCCTGAAGCACATACATCATAGATGACTAGACTACAGTAGTAAGCATACGGTACCTCCTCCTCCTCCATAGGGAGATCCTCCTTGTTCACCACCAGCCTTGACTCCTGGATAGCCTGGAGCTCCCCAGCCTCCAGCAGTCTCTGAGAGATAGTCTCTCTTCATCTTCGTCTCCTATTCATCATTGTATACCTCCTCCATTTCCGGCCCCACCGTATCCACTTCCTCCTCCTCCACCTCCACCGTATCCTCCACCACCATAGTTCGAACCTCCGCCCATTCCACCAGAGCTGCAATAAATATTTTTGAGATATCCAAATAAATCGCTGAGACGAGATCTCAAACTCCTTGAGTTTAGAACTCGTTGAGATGGTGGAGATCAAAGGTCAAACCTGTACGTTGGATTGCCCATCACATTGCATCTATCGTGACTGCAGCAACAGAGGGAAACAGGCACGAAGTTAATGTTGATTCCGATGCAACGATCCTTCGCCATCATACAACGCCATTGACTGCATCCCGCCCGTAATTAATTAATTAATTAATTAATCAAAACATCAACAGCAAAAATGTTCAACGTTCTCGGAGAAATTACCTGATTTCATTGAAACCGCTTTTTTGCTTATTTTTCTGTTATTCGCTTTACGAAATTGTTCCCTATTCGTTCGATTTCGTAGTTCTAAAGTCTAACTCCCTCATCGATTGGGTGAAATTGATTCTTAAATCTGAGTTCGAGTTTACCTTAACTACATCGACAACGAATGCAGCAGACGAGGTCATATTGTAGCACGAGGCTCCAGCCCCACACTCTTCAGTCTGTTGGCCCACCGATTGACCACGGATCAGCTTCAATCCCTGGAAAAATGATAGAATTGTTCAAGAAATTGGATGAAACAGTAACTCACATTGTAGCAAGTGAGGGAGTTGGCCAATTGAAAGGAGACCAGTCCCCATATGAGGAGAGCTATCGCTCCCATGATTGGAGATTGAGCTGGAACACATTTTTCTTCAGGAAAAGAATCGATTAAAAACAGAATGTGATAAAGAACACAATTTAAAGTATGAGTATGCTGGAATATCTCAAGCTAACTAGATAGTTGAAGTTCAGGAAATGAAGAAATCAGAGATGGAATGTGAACACGACACAGACTGTTCAGATCATGGCAGATAATGACTCAGTCCTCCTCGAGTTCTCCCCTTTTCTCCTTCGAGTTCTCTGACGTCGATAAGTGTAAATGAACACTCTAATCAATAGTTATCTCAAGGAGAGAAGAGAGGGACAGACCCGATCGACAACTGCTTCTGATTAGTACGTGAGAGAGGGGAGAGGGGATAACAAGACGAGACTGATCAACAGCATGAATCAGAGGGTAGATCAGAGTAGAGATCAACACGATCCATCCATTCTCACTACCATCTCTTCCGGATAACTCCACTAGAGCAGAACTAAATGGTGGAAGGACAGATCAATTCGAATGTTTGTTTTTTCCTCTTGTTATTGGCGAGATTCAGACTATAATCGTGATATCATGCTATGTACGATGTGAACTCATATTTCACTCATTTTATCATGGATCGTAATTACTGGTTCACAAACAAGACACTAGATCGAATGTTCAATGTGATTATCGACAAAATCGATGCGAGAAGGGACTGATTATCAATTGGACTCTCTTGAAGTAGAGAGCAACATATTATGACTCGTTCTACAACCATCACAACTTACACATAACTCTCACGCTAATTCAGCTCTTTCGGGAAATTAATTCACAATCGGCATAATAAACTCTAAGGCACACATATAAATCAAAACAAAGCATACTGCTCATACAAAATACAACGATTCTATCTACAAAATTTCAAATGACATACAGTAAATAACAAGAGCTTATTTGAGCCTCTCTGAATCCATACGATAGCTCTACTCTGAAGAATGCTTACACAGGAGATTGGGATTAGGTTCTTCGCTCGTATCGAGGAATGATCCCACTGCTCCCAGATATCCCTCGTGCTTCAGGAAAAGAGCTTCGCACACTCCCTCAAAGAGACCAAGTTACATTTTGTTCCATTTCCAGTTAAGCGTTTATAAAAAAACCTTTCATCTTCTTTTCTCTACTCACCTTACTCCAGTAGTTGATTGCATACGAGAGTGTTCTCATACTAATCGGATGTTTTCGAATGAAGAATCCTCCGAAGTAAATCCTCCTCATCTCGAATCGATTACTGTACAGGAACGCCATCTGAAAAATATATATTATGTTATTTTTTGCTATATTATTACATTTGCATTCATAACACGAAAGAATAAGTTTTAATTTTCGAAATCGATTCAGAGATCAAAGATCACTCGCCTGACCGATGGTGTTACTGATCATGAGCAGCAAACTCTTGGCGATATCTTCTTCCTTCGCATCTTCACACAGTCCCTGTGCTCGTCTGAAGAAAGTTCACATAGTTCTCCAGTTGAAAATAACACGAAAATAACAAAAGTACTAATTAAACTGCGAATTGAAGAGGACACGCTGACCTTCGACAATGATCTCCGACTTAACTTGTTCTTTGTCTTTTCGACCATTTATCCCATCCCACCCGATACTATTTACTCTCTTCTTGTGACTTGCCTGTGATTGAGTGTGCTGCACTTTCCGAATGAACCGGCGATAACTTCAGCTGCCAATCCGAGATGATCGTAATCCCCTCCGTAGATATCCGCCACCAGAGAATCCACCTGCACAATGACTATCTCATGCTCATTCATCATCATGCCCCTCATACAGACAAGACCGAAAACATTTAAACTATAAGCGAATAATCTCCAACCTGTCTGTGATCTCCCTTCTCAGCCAGCAGAAGAAGCTCGTCGAAGGCTGCAAAAAATTACAGATCAATCAAAGTCACAGATCACAAAAGACGAGATCCACTATCATTTCGACATGGATATCTTGACTCACATCGAGCAGAAGTGAGTAGATTTCCCAATCCGATGAATGCTCCTCCTCCCATTGTACTGCCACCCACTCGAGCGAATGAAGTAGGAGAATCAACCTGATCAGAGAGAGAGAAATAAATCACGTCTTCCAATAACAATTCGCCACTACTTGCCACAATATCATAACTTCATAATAGATACCTTGAGTACGGAGATTCCAGTTCCAATATTGACGAGAAGGAAGGGATAGATGGCTTTCTCCTCGATCGGTTTGTACTGATACCTACAGTAGTCATTCCATCTACCGTACTCCCTTCCTCTCTACCGTACCTCTCCAATCCCTCTGCCTCATGATGGTAAGTGAATGATTCGTCTTCGTTGTTTCTCAGTAAGAAATCACATCCAGTGATCAATGAGAGCATCTCGTCAGTTCGCTTCACTCTGAATAGAGAATGTAAATACTAGTTTATTGTTAGTCCAAAAACTGAACTAAATTCAAGAAAAAACATTTGTAAAAATGAAATCATACTTGACTCCGAGTTCTTTCTGGAGTAGATCTGCATACTTGAATGATCCTCCTCCCGTTCCATTCAAAACACACTCCGCGTCACGATCTTGCCATGCCTAAAATCTATTTATTTTGATTTTATATAGAAAGGAGCTATCATAAAAGTAACAAAAAAGTAATTTAAATCTCACGTCTTTCAGGAATTCGATACAGTATTCGATGGACTGGAACTTTCGGAAGTTGAGAAGCAGATCAGTCGTGCCCTGAAAAGAGAAGAATCATCGGTATTTAGCTTCCTCATTCAAATTGTACTTGTTTCAATTTTCAACAGTAACGACGGTAACAGCAACAGAAATGACGAAAAATAAACTGACCTCAGCATCGGCAGGGCCCACTGATGTGTAGACTAGCTTGACCAGTGTGCCTCCTGCAATTATTACTTATTAATTCTTGTAGTGAGTGGGGTAATAATTGTACCTATATCGACGGCGAATCGTGCCTTCTCTCTCAGTATCTCGAATCTTTCCTCCTTTGGCAGAACGATGAATGGAGCACCACGAGCTCCTGAGATTGTGATTGGAGATAAGCGAGAAACATAAAAACAGAACAACAATTCCATCATAGAAACTAGTAAAACCGAACCAGAGATGGAGGTGGTTCTTCTGCTCACATAATCGCCTGCTTTTCCATCCAAAGTGTTCTCTCTTCTGCAATCGAATCAATAAAGAGAGTTAAAGTTGTAGATTGTTCCTATCTGAAGAATGAACCGTACCTGAGACTGGAGGAAAGAAGAAGTTCATCCATTCTCTCAGTGTATGATTTCGATTCGTCGAAGTGAGAGACGGATCGTGTGAGTATCGGAACTGAAATGAAAAAAAGTCAATGATAGACAATATATTGATATATCATAAATAGGTTAGTAAAGCTCAAAATAAACCTCTGCATGCGGTTAGTCTACAAGAGAGACGAGAGATCATCTCAGGAGAGAATAGACACAATTGTTAGTTTCTTCTAATTGAGAGAAGAGAGGACAACGCCAGAGGATAGAACTTCCCTCTGACCTCTACTTGAAGCACGACTCTACAACGATGATTGGTACCTTTTTTGGATGTAGTGGGGATGAGAACGGAGGAGATGGATGAGGGAGAGGAGAGGGAGGATGAGGAGGAGGAGGGCGTAGACTGGAACATTATTTTAAGAAATATTTCCCCATAATAATGAAATATTCAAAAGGGTGCAGGTTGGAAGCAGCTGTGATAGCAAACTACGAATCAAAGTTTGCATGGGGAGGGAGGAGCGGAAGAGAAAAAGAGAAAGAAGGAAATGTTAGCGGGTAGATGAAACTCAGTTATCTTCTTCCCTGCTAATCGCTTTCTTCTCTCGCTTATCTCTTCAATCACAATACAGTTCATGTGATCCTAGTCGACCACGGTTTAATGGTCGTCAAGGCGCATTCAACTGTCAAACAAAAGCTTACGCCGACACATTATGGAATTTACAGTAACCGAAAAGTGACGAGCGTGAAATGTAGCTACGAGTACCCTACAAAACTGCCACGGCCTATATCGATAAGCGTCGCTATGATCCTTGACGAGGGTTAGTCACGGAAAACAGTGGATGATAGTGGATGATTATTTCATCG
>LS597818.1:21365-37441 GCA_900490775.1 Pristionchus maxplancki
TTGAAATTAGCGTCCAAGACTTGGGTCCTGTTGTCTTCAGCTAGCTTTCTATAGATTGTTCGAGTGTTCGCGCCGCACTGGAAATCCTTGAGTTCCACCGGATGAATTCTGCACTAAAACTCACGCTAAATTCGACGCATTCATTCCATTTGTTTGGTTCGTTGAACACTAGATCAGTTACACAACCGGGACAAGGATTCTTGCAAGCAGTGCATTCTGAATTGTTTTAAGTCAATCGATTTGTCACATTGATTTTTCAATGGTCTAACACTAGAAGAATTTCAAAAAAATAGCAAGAACTAACTGAGTTTGGCACATCGAAATCTGGCCGAGGAATCCGCGATTTTAGCTCCATTATTCACCACAAATTTGTCCGAATTGCACCTTGCTGACTCAACTTCCTCCCACTTGCTAATTGCTCCAGATTTCATTCTGAACATAAATTTTGTTCCATGTAAATATAGTTATGCTTACTGTAAGCTCTCCAGAGGATCATCACATTTCATAGCATCGCATTTTTTTGGCTGAAATTTATAGTGTTGCTCACTAAAATCAGACCTGGTCACCTCTGAACATAATTCAGTGCTCTGACAGTCGTTCTTGTCGAAGAATTTGTCGATTTTCTTGTGGACGCATCGCATTTGGAATGGGAATTGATCGGGCGGGGCTCCATCAGCAATAAATTCATCGTTGATGCACGTAATTGTAGTTGCATCACTCCACGATCTAAGAGAGCCCTTCCATTTCGTTTTCTGCAGCAACCCACTGTTTATCATTTGCTTGCAGTCCAAATTCAGGAGGGCAATTCAGTTTGTGATCGACAGTATTCAGTGTGGGCTGAATAGAAATCATCGTTTACGTACTCGAATCAATCCGAAAATTACCTGCCCGCATTCATTATCCAATCCACAACTGCCAACAGGAGGCGCAAAATACTTTAGCTCGCATTTTTCTGAATGCTCATTGCTTTTATTTTTAGAAAATTCGATGCCTCACTCTTTTTCATGCATCGCACGTGCTGGGGAACGAGATCACTCCGTTTGCCATTGATCGTTAGTCTCAATTGTTTGGCTGCGCAACTGAGCTTGTCCACGTTTTTCCAGTTCTTCTGGTCCTCAAGCTGGTATCTGCAAATTTCATCATTCACTGAATTCCGTAGAAAAGCTCACTGAAGTTGGTATCCGTCTTGACAAGCAAACAGCTCCGATGGCTGAATTTCGAATGAAATTATTTATTGAGCTCAACAAGTACCTTTTCACACAACTCATTGTTCATGCATTCTGAGAGTTCAAAGTAGTTGTCTATTATACAATTTCCTGAAAATACATATGTTAAAAGGATCAGTTTTGCAGTTTTGTGCCATACTTTGTTTTCTGCATCGAGCATCATTCACAGTGTCACAATAGCTCCCATTCTCTCCATCATCCTTCCGGAAGATGAAGCTGCCATAACACTTTGCTTGCCCTTGATAACTCCATTTTCTATCTCGCTCGATTCTGAAAATTCATTAAAATAAATCGAAATAGATATGCTCACTCTAAATGATGGTCAGCAGGGCAATCCAATGCGTTTCCGATCAATATTATCTGCGTTGGTTTGATTATTTAATAATCTTTGGGATGATAAACTTACCGATGAGCACTCGACGCGTCCCGAGCAGAGTTTTATAGGATAATTTGCCATATTTAAAGTACAGGCTGAAACATGGATGCATTAATGAGAAAAACTAGCAATTTCACTCACAGTCATTTATTAGGCATCTAATATGACCAGGCTTGCCAGTTGTCACAAGTTCGTCTGCTTCAAATATCCATTCATTGTACTTGTCTTTGCCACAAGACAGGGTCTTCAACTCTTTCCATTCTTCATTCGAGAGCATTCTGGAAATTGTATTGCGGTTTTTGATAAGATTTGGACGAATCATACTCAAGTTTGCCAATTGCACAAGTTTTTTCGGCCCCTTCATTCGATGGCTGAAAAATTGATTGTGATAACGATCTCAGATCGAAGATGAATAAAATAAAATAAAATAAAAGTATTTTTTTAAGTTCGACCAACCTTCGCGCAAGCTGATCCAGCTGGGCAGGGATCGCTCTTGAAAAAATGAGACTTCGGGTCGCAAGTACCTGATATTGTGAACAACTGGTTAATTGAATTAGTCAAAGACGAATGAAAAGCTAACTAGAGAGTTCAAGCTGCATAAGGCGATCGAGAAACGCGGGATCGCTCATCTCCGTCCTTCTTACTTGTGTGATATTCTTATCTCTTTTTTCCGAAATGGGTCCGTAGTAGCCTACCATGCCGTTACCAACCAGATCGACCATTCTCTTGAATGTGATATCTTCATAATTGTGGAAATTACAAGAATACCTCTCTTTTCGACCTAATCTCGAACGTGAATTGATCGTAAGTCCAATCGTTCGGTTCGAAATTGTCTGTATATTTCAAATCGATCTTTGACGGATCTGTAATTATCGAACTTTCGAAGGCATTACAACTACACAAGAGAACAACCTCTGCCATCTTTCCACGTTAGTATCACTTTTTTGTCGTTCACAAAGGAGATGGTAAACTTTTCAAAATGGAACCTAAAAAAGGGAACTTGAAAGAAGCCATGGGGGAGGGCCACAAACTTGATTTTATTCATCTTAACGAAAAAATCTTGTCTAGCGAGTTCTTGTTGTTTATCAGGGTAGTGGGGCCATCCAATTGTCAATTCAAACTCCCAGACATACGGAGTGAACGGTCTGAGAGCGATATGTATGAGATGTCTAGGATTAGAGCGAATATGGCATGGGCTGGAACGGCCGAAAATGGTCAACCACAATGAGTACTGAGCAAGGTCAAACCATCACCGGATATCAAGTCCGACGTAGCTCCATCCATAGTATAAATCATCGCATTTTGCGGATTCTTGCTCATCCCTTACATATCCTGCAAGAAGCCTCAATTTTCATCGAATCTTTGTACTACAGTGTAGAGGGATATCGGTTGGCACTTACCCGTGAAGTTGTTGACCATCTTCTCTCCATGCACTTCGCATGCAACGTAATCGAAGAAGATGCAGGCCTGATATTACGAACATTACAGTAACCATTGAAAATGAGACGATACAGTAACTCACAAATGTGATTCACAATGAACAGTGAGCCCGCAATGTATTTCGATTATCTAACGCTGAACTAACTTTTCCATTGGGGCAGGGCTTGTAATCTGTCGAAGCTTCACAGACGCACAGAAGAAGAGCGAGAATCGATGCCAAACTAGAGATCAAAGATCAAATTACGACGGAATAATGACAAAAACCTGCGCCATCGCCGCATCGTTTCTCCTGTTGACCACCCGTGAAGAGAGAAGGAGGGGCGAATGAGGGGAGGAGACAAATGGAGGAGGGATTTGGAGAAGAGCGAAATGTAAATGGCAATAGTTCAGGTAAACAATGATCTTTTTTGTCCAATAGACTTCGGAAGATAAATAGCGCTAGTTTTGATCAACATTGAAGACGAGGAAGAAGCACAAACGAAAAATTTGAAGAGAAACATTTGTTATGCATGACACATCCATTTGCGAGAGACAAAGAACGGAATTCCGGAAATGAGTCTTTTTTTAAAATGTTTTTTTGTGTCTTTTTCTTTAATGTATTTATTCCAAAAATTCTTTCGACTCTATAACAGTTATAGCTTCAATTGCTAAATTAATAACGGATTCATTTGATAAGTGAAAATTTTGCTACTAGCAGACGGAAGGTTCCATGATTGTTCCGATAATTGGTAAATGACACTTTTGTTCTGGAGAGTTCGTCTTTAATAACGACTTTAAATTTTCCAGTTTTTATCTGAATTTTACATTACCTATTGTCAAGAAGATTCCAAAAGAAACCTTTAGATGCGGTAGTGCGTAGAAATCACGCGACCACAGTTGTTCAGTGATGGTGAAAGCCCAAACCCCTTCCTCTCGAGTCTTCAACCGTTTCTAGAATTTGGAAAATTGTGTTTTTGTTTTTGAAAAAGCTCAATCGAACCTCAATTAATTTGGGCACGCGATATGTGGGAATTGTGAGCGATTCAAGGTTAAGATCCCGAAAGCGAACCAGCAAATCTTCGTTTTTGCTCGATAGTTGAAAGCGACATTGCTGCAATTCGATGATAAGTCAAATCCGGTTCGACAGAGAGCTAATAATACTTTTCTGCCCTATTATGTTCAGGTATTTAACTCACTTCCACTATTTCATCCAACCACACATTAAGAGTATATTTGTTATTCCACTTATTATCTTTGACAAATTCTTGAATAAAATCTTCGTCGAACAGTCTACAGATATTCAATTGTTGTCGCTTTATCCATCCGAACCCGCGCAAACTGAGTTTCAGAATGAATGGAGCGATTCTGAAGATACAAATCATAATTAATCAAAATTAGATCATACTTTTCCACGCATTCTTCATGTAAGCAAACTGCTTGCATGTCGATATATTCGAGATTCCCACTATTCCTCTCAATATAGTTCAAAATAGTGGAGTCGATACTGGTCTGAAAATATAGATATCGGTCAGTTTTCGTTGAAGCTCCTACATTTGAAAGGCTTAGGATTTTGAAAGAATGGGACACTAGAAGCTTATCGAGTTGAGTGAAGAGAAGTGAAGGAATGAGTAGATCAGAAAATGGGAGATACGCATAGCCACTCTTACTTGTTTTGAAAATGCGCTGAAACATAACTCAGACGAATTTGTGATTTCCTTTTCACCCACCGTGTATTGCGTCCCTCGATATGAATATTTATTTTCTTGAGCATAATTACTGTCTTTCTCGAGAATATACACGTAATTCAATTGCTTCTTTAGCTTTTTCTTGCTGCTCTCAACTCCGTAGAGTTGAAACATTGATTGGTGGTCCTGAGCTTCTCCGTTACACGTACAAACACATGCGTGGTACTTATTCGGTTACTGGCCCCCATCTTGCCCTTTCCTCTCATTCATTCCTCGTAGTCATCAGTTTCCTTGGAGGGTTGAGAGGAGCCAGAAACCGAAGAAGTTCAAGATGCGTAATCGTATTACACCGGATTGACAAATAGCTCAGAGTCATTCTCATACCTTATTCATTATTCTCAACTCGGCCGCTTTCCTCTTCGGTGTGTGACGCAGTTGATAGTCGACTAGCGTATGTATTCTCTTGTTGAGCAGAGTAATCTTCTCCAGGTTCTTTCTAAAATTGGCTCAGTTGACGTCAAGAATGACTAAAATATCACCGATCGAGGTGGGAGAGTACTTCGAGAATGGAATCATCATTCAGCTTCGATAAGAAATCCTGAAATGGGTAAAAAAATCAAATTGAACAAACTGCAAACCTCATGGTCTCCTTTTCTCCGCTTAGCAAGCGTAGCTCCCATGTTAGATCCCAAAGAGTACAGTCAAGAAGATTAGAACTGCCAGAGAAGTGACGCCAAGCAAACATGGTAATCGGGAAAGATACAGCCCTTGTGGCATGGCTCAGTGGCTCCTTTTCCTCTCTCTCTTCTCCTGTAGCCTAGCAAAGAGGGAAAACTGAGATACCCCAATTGCCACAATTCTGTTTTTACATCTTTAGAAGGAATAGATACTTGTTTAGCTATGCAAAAGAAAGCGAAATAACAGTTGTTCTTTGACTCCTCTCTTCCCTTCACTCACTGTACGATCTCTCTCCCCTTCTGCGTAATTGTTTCTAATAAGGCAGTCAATCCCTCTCAAAAATATATATTACTCAGGTTTTCAATCGGCTTATTCCTTGTGTTCAATGGATCGAAAACGAGTTTCGGTGAATCTTTACTTACGATAATACTGAATAAATTGACATTGAAGAGTGATCAAACGACACTACGCGTGGAAAAAAACGGAGCTATTATATAGGCAACAATGCATGGTACAGAACGTATGAACAATTCGAATAATAATGTGAATGATACGGAATGTATGAACAATTCGGACAACCAACAATTCACATCCTAGCAACACTCCGCTCCTCCTCTTCCCTCTCACAAATCTCTGCAACTTTCTCCAAAAGTTCACCCCGGAGTTCTCTTGAGTAGTGCTCGAACGACTCAGATCGTATGAAATCCGTGACGTGGTCGTATGTAAAGACGTTCCGCAACATATACCCCTGCAACAGTCGGATCATGTACAAGTCGAAATGAAATTTAGTGCAACAAAATATTTGGCAATGTACGTCGCTTTAAACCCCCCCCCCTTCCTACTCATCTAAATGCGCGCATATCTCACATAGAAGACAACTTCAAAATGAGGACAATATCGAATATATTAACCAACCTTTGAAACGCAAATATGTTTTCTCGTGGTGTAGGTTCAAGCGGTAACAACTCACTTTCAGAACTTGCAGATTGTACTGATCAGCCAATCGCAGTCCCTCGTCCTGTCTGAGGTCTGCGTAATAGAATTCTTTGATCAAACGGCGCTCAGCCCTGTCGACTAGACGCTGAATGAACAGGATTTACATGTTATGAAAGCGCGATATAATTATTAACCGTAATTTCAAATCGCCTTCCCATCTTCAACAGGGTCGGAGCATCTTCAGCTGAAAATGAAACTGTTGCATCCAAAATTTTGGACATGCGCAATTCTGTCCACATATAATTGCAGAAGTAACTCACTCCAAACATATTTATGAGAAACATAAACGAATTTCAGTGCAGTGAGAAATTCCTGAAGATGAATAGGTAATAAAAATGGTAATTTTAAAACTCAAGAAACCTCAGAAGAGACGTCTTCAGCAACGATTTCGATCTCATTAGAATCTTTATGTTCATCGTAGAAAAGCTTCTCGAAATAAGGAGAGGCATGAGCCAGAATCTGCAGCGACTAAGAATTTGGAGCGAAAAATTTCGAAAAGCTCGAAAAAAACAAAGAGCTGAAAGGCATACTATCATCCATTATAGAAGCTAAATTCCTATTATCGTTATTATCCTGTAAAAAAGAATGATGTTTTCAATTTGCTAATGATATACCTGCTTGCTAACATGAAACTTCTCGCCATTCACAATAAGGACCGCATCGGAAATCCTTGAGGGCGCGTCAAAATTCATCTCGGGCAACTTCGAGAATCTAAACATTAGTCGCAGAATAGATTGTAGTGCAATTGAGATCGACTGAAGTCGACTACTTACAATTACTAACCAAAACTCTGATGTGTCCTACTACACCTAACAACCGACTCCTAGAAAACAAACCTGTACTCGTATTGGTCGTCT
The DNA here is from genome assembly GCA_900490775.1 of Pristionchus maxplancki. NCBI lineage: Eukaryota > Metazoa > Nematoda > Chromadorea > Rhabditida > Neodiplogasteridae > Pristionchus > Pristionchus maxplancki. The sequence continues at coordinate 28,603 of LS597818.1, forward strand.
CGTCCTTTATTAGCAATATCCTCCTTGAGACGATTTGAATAATACTGGTACGAATCAGAATTCATCACTTCCAATATTTGCTCCTTCTTATATACGCGTTCACTCAAACAACAAGCCTGCAATTTTTTTAAATGTCTTACACTTCAAAAATGAACTTACCATTGAATCGCGCAGGTTGTATCGATCAGCGATGAGAAGCGTTTGATGTGGATAAAAGCTGACACTATTAACAAGTCGATTCTCAACCGAAATCATCACTTTCTATAATCATCCATTTCATTTAGAAACAGGAAAAGTTCCCATACCGGAATATCGTAACGGTCGGCAATCTTGAGTAGATATTCCATGTTGCTGTCTGTAAAAAATAACGATAAAACAAATGATAAAATTCAAAAAATTCTGTATTTTTGGCCCTAAAAGACAAACAAGCACGTACCATTCACCCTTCGTCCAGTATCGTAGATCAACTGTAGAGTAGTCAGCAACTGCTACAATTTACATCCGAGGTAAAACATAAATTGGTACAAAAAACGCTCTCACCTCAGCCGAAAAATCGTCGTCTATTATTATTACATTATGATGGCAATCATTAAAATTTCCGAAGAAACGAGCCTCGAAGTAAGGAGAAGCGTTAGCGAGAATCTTAATCAAATAATTATGGACCACTCACAATGACAGTATAACCTATGTTTATTGTGCTTTACATTTGTCGATAAATTCATAGAAACGTAATTTAGTTAGAACTAGTTAGTCTTATAAAAATCGATACTGACTTGCTTGCTGACATGGAACGTGTGTCCCTCAGCGACTAGAGTGGCATCCGAATACTTGGATGGGGTAAAGAAATTCGTGTGACGTCTCTTTCGGAATCTGAAATTATTTAGGAATAAAACGTAAACATTCAAACAACTTCGTTCCTTTTTGAACTATCCTAATTTTTATTTTAAACAGAAGAAAAGAGTGGAAAAGTTGACAAAAATAAAAATAATAATATACCTGTCGGCGTGGTCATTGACATCAATTCTTGCCTCGAATATCACAGTTCCATCAGCGGCAAAACAATTCTAGAATAAAAGTTGGATATAGTAGTTGCGTCGATGGAATTTCTGCACTGGTGCTGGCGGTTGAATAAAAAACATGGAGGGGACACCTGCCACTTTGAAAACGACCGCGCGCGCAGCCGCAACGCGCAGAATTTACCCGGGAATTTCGCACTTTTGAGCGATTCTAGTTCCTTCAATATTTCCTTTCAAAATTTTGATCGCACATAGGACATTGAACTGTGAAATCATGATCAAAAATTAAACAAGAAGGTAAATAGAAGGAAGAACAGACAAGATGCAGTTGTTTTTCTTACAAAAAACGAAGAATCAGTTAATAATCGCGAATATCAGACTAAAAAAAGTGTTCTTTCGTCTATTTGGTAGGTAACAAAGTATTCTACCTAAATAGCGAATATGAAGGTTATCGTAATTAATCTGACTTTATAATACTGCTCTGAAAAATTAGCTTGGTGTGAGCCGGAAAGCAAACCGGGATTTGCTCTTTTTTGTTAGGCAATCTCGACCGAAGTGCGACCACCTGAGCATCATATTTTCGCCGACGTTTTTTTGGGAGTGATCACTCCGTGTATAAATGACGGGCCAAAATGCATATTTCTCAGAATATTATCAATAAAACCTCATGTTCGAACAGTGAACGAAGATTCAATCGCTCCAAAATGAGCCGATAGCACCAGCGATCGAGCATGAAAAATGTATCGAATTCCTGAAATTAAAAATAATCAAATTGATTAATATATTGGTGATGATTGCTACTTTCATCATGTATTTGTCATAATTTGTAAAAAGATTACACGACATCGGTGAAAACAAAACAGAAGAAGAACAAAAGAAAATACCTTTCGCACAGACCAGGCATCATCAATGCGATTGACCATCCTTATCTCTCCTTTCACGTCACATTCCCAAACATCGCTTTCCATTAATTCTCTGTCGCACACTAGTTCTATGGACAACTCGTTGTGCTTATTCCATATGAGGGCGCGAAGCTTCCTGAAAAATTGGAAATGCAACATCTGGAATATTTAACGATATGTGACGCAGAATGATCTCACCAGGGAAATCCATTGATTGTCTTCACATCAGATTGCACTCTATGATACGGCAGTTCCCTCTCTGGCTTCACTGCGAATCGAATCACATTCGAACTGTCGACTGAAAATGTAAAGAAAAAGGATAAAGTAAAGTTAGAGACCGCAGGCTCCACCCACTTTGTGGAGATAGAGAAACGCGCAAAACCTGCGCCGAGGGACTACAATTCGAATTCGCAACCAAAATGGACAAGCTAGGGCGCGTTCGGTAGCTATTCAGAACCTTTATAAAGGGCCCGTGGAGCAGCATGATCGGACAGTTTTAAGTAGGACAAAAACAAGCTCAAAGGAGTGAAAATTGCGATTTTGGGCACTTCTAGTGATCGGATACAGCTGCGCCACTGGCATATAACTAATTGGAATATATTAGAATTTTTTCAGATTTTTATCATGTTTCCCCGAATTGTAAAAGAAACGCGAGTAGTGGGAGGCGAGAGGGCGGGAGGAGTGAGAGAGACACGTGCGATAGAGGCTCCGCCCCCTTCCCCCTCCCTCCCGATCTCTCCCTCTCGCCTGGTGTGCCTTGCGCGCGTGGTTTTTGGGGTAGTTTTTGGTGGTTTGATAGCGAAGAGATATCCACAAACGGTAAAAAGCATGATGCTAGTCAGACCTATATCTACACATTGAGGTCATAAATAGTCCGCCTTGGTTAATTCGGGAATGCACCTTGCGGTCTCTAAGTAAAGTATTTGATTTTCGAAAAAAGTCGCTTACCCTCCATTCGATCACTCGCGTCTCCATTCGCCATCACAAACTGCCGCGCTTAGACCTGACATTATTTGTCATCGTCTCTGGCAGGGGAAATGGTTTCCAGGAGATGAAAAGAAAGATAATAAGTAGTATTAGATATTCACCGTACGCATACGGATTCCTCCAATTTCAGAATTTATAATAGAAAGATTTATCAAGGCCTGTGGACGAGTATTACGAAACAAAACATGGAGGAAACTCGGTTCACACAAATCACTGACAAGCATACCATGAATACTTTGAGACAACAACAATGGATCAAAATACATAAATGAAATGCTACAAATATTATGGAAGAACGATTCAGAAGATATTGCTTCTCACTCCTCCTCCTCTTCTTCCTTCTCACAAATCTCTGCAACTTTCTCCAATAGATCTTCCTTCAATTCGTGTGAGTAATGCTTGAACGACTCGGATCTCTTGAGGTTCTTGATTTCCTTGCAAGTTGTGATGTCCCTCAGGCATTTCCTCTGTAAAAAAATAATGAAAAAAATCGGAAGCACGTCCACATATACGCAGACACATTTGAAAATTCATGTATTACGGATTACCTTGAGCACCTCCAAATTGTACTGATCCGCCAGACGAAGTTTCAAGTGAACCTTATCAATCAAACCGCGGGCACTAATCAAATGGAGTTCAGCTCTGTCCATTAAACCCTGAAGAGAATCGTAGTTGTAAAAACGTAGATTGTTTTGCGCTGAGTTGAGGTTTTAACAAAAACGTAAGTAACAGATAGAAGAGAGAATTACTTCATCAGAGAAGCGCAGAGAAGAAATTGATCTGAAGGCAGCCAGAAATCTTCTAAGAGGCAAATACAAGATTTCGAATAAAAATCCCACCACTTTTCTTACTACTTCACGCGAAACAGAATAAATTTACAAATAGCGTTTCATCCGCTAACTACAGACACCACAGTCTCTTTCCCAGAGCGGCAAGACTTGTCGTAAATTCCGGAATATTGACCAGTTTCTCTGAGTAATCTCCCCGATAGTTGTCACTTCTTGCCTTTAAATGAATCCACCGATACCTCCTGTTTAATTCTTAATTTCTAATTTGTACCCGCGTTATTTCCTTGTAAATACGCATAAATATTATTATATTAGATTTGAATCGATTTCTTTAAAATTGAGCAGGAATCTCTGAAGATTTCGCTGTGTACTAAAAAAAAGTACATGGTTTTGGCACAATTTGTTTCTTATGTGTGAATCATTCACGCTGCGTAAGCACAACTTTTTACCGTAATCTCGAATCGCTCTCCCATCTTCAACAAGATCTCCACTACGGCATCTGTAAATTAACCGTTTTTCACTAAAAATATCAGGTATTTAATATATAAAAAAAAAGAAAAAAATTTGAAGAGATGTAACGTACCATCAACCTTGAGATGATAATTATAGATAAATTCCAGTGCAACAAGAAACTCCTAAAAATTGAATTATGAAATAGGATACGAATATGAAAAATTGATAAATTTTTATAATTCCAACGGGCATGACAAAAGGGCAACGACATTTGGCCAACGGGCCATAACTCTCGTCAAACTTGAAAAAAGCAACCCAACCGATTCGATCTAATCGACGGACCTTTTTTCGATCTAATTGTAAATGATAACAACGGAAATAAATGAATGAGTGAATTAATGAATGAAAATATTTTTTTTAAAATTCCGCTGAGTGTGTCAAAAGTTAGCTACGCAACCCACCCGGTTTCAGGTCTCTAACTTTGCTTTGAAATTTGTGTGCAAACGCGTTTAAACACGTTTTCATAAATTTTGACCAAGCTCAATCGATCGCCCTTGTGGTTGGCCGTCGAATGAGCTATCTCACAACTTTTAGACTCAACAATGAAGCGAGTTATGTTGATTTGCGCAAGCTCGTTGCCCAAATGTCGTTGCCCAGTTGTCATACCCCATTCTAGCAATACCATACCTCGGACGATATGTTATCAATAACTACTCCAATCTCATTAGAATCTTTGAGTTCGTCGTAGAAAAGCTTCTCGAAATGAGAGGAAGCATGAGCCAAAATCTGCGTTGAAAAATTGAGTCATTATAGAGAACGACACGTTATCAAGCCGCTTGTGTAAAATCGTACATAAGCTAGGCATGGGAAAATGCCATGTCGAGAGATTTCAACGTTTTTGGTTTGCTGGTGGTCTGGGAACATGCCCTGAAAGTTTCAGACCGATCGGTCCATTTTCGGTTGCACAGTAGCAGACTGCAGCTTTCAGGGGTCTTTTTTCAAGCCCTGTTGTCTTCCGTTTGCTGTAGTTTTAGTGAAAAGTGCAAAAGAGAAACTTCGTCACTTTGGGATGGGCAAAATGCCTGATAACTTTTTGAGAGGGCTTGATGTCCGGAATTTGCATAACTCAAAAATTTGACATGTTTTTGCCGATTTTTTGCGAGTTTCTAGACCTCTACCTTTTTTCATGAATCTGGTACAGAATGCTCTGCCGAATCTAGCCATTATTTCACACCTCATAACTCGTGAGCTTCTTCGAGATACAGTCGTTTAAAGCATGCGTACCCCTCCATCTACCCTCAAACACACCGCTCCCGCGCGCAATTGGCGACGAATGAAGTGAGGAATGGTTGTAAAATAGAGGAAATTAAGGAGTTCGCGCGCTTTAAACGGATGTATCTCAAAAAAGCTCACAACTTATGAGGTGTGAAATACATGGCTCCATTCGGCAAACCATTCTGTACCAGATTCATGAAAAAATAGGTAGAGGTCTAGAAACTCGCAAAAACTGGCAAAAAACATTTCAAATTTTTGAGTCATGCAAATTCCGGACATCAAGCCCTCTTATCAGGCATATAGCCCATCCCAAAAGAGGCATAGTTTCTCTTTTGCACTTTTCACCAAAACTTCTGCAAACGGCAGAAAACAAGGCTTGAAAAAGGACCCCTGAAAGCTGCAGCATGCTACTCTGCAGCCGAAAATGAACCGATCGGTCTGAAACTTTCAGGGTATGTTCCCAGAACACCAATCAATCCAAAACCGTCGAAACCACGACATTTTCCCATGTTCGTTTTTATGCGAAAGGCGTGTTATACGTCAAATAACAATTTTACCTGTTTGCTAGCATGGAACTTCTTTCCATCTACTAAGAGGATCACATCAGAAATTCTTGAGGGCGAGTAGAAATCCGTTTGAGGAATCTTATTGAACCTAAAAATAAATTAGTTTATCAAGTTTAAAAGTAAATTTTCATGAATACATAATTAACAATTCTCCAACCTGTCATCAACAGCCTTGTTAATATCTGGAGACTCTTGCATCGCGTCAGTAATTGCATTCTTGAGTTTATTTGAATATTTCTTGTACGAATCAGAATTCATAACTTCAGGCCACCTCTCTTTGGAAATATACGATAGGCAGAGTGTCTGAAATCCATTTTGCACAGATGTGCTAGGGTCATAATATGAAAACAAATAAAAGTCTCGACCCCGTTTTCTGAGTGTTTATCATTCTGAGTGCAGGGTAAGAAACGATCGTCGAAAACAAAGATCCGTAAACGTACCCGGTTTTCGAGGATTCGGTTGTCGTGGAGAAGTGTCTAACATTCTAAAACGTACACGGTAGTTAACATATTACCCATTTTCGAGAGTTTTTTTTGCATAGACATACCCCGGGTTCTGACTATTTCATCAGCTGACTTTGTTTCTCTAGGTTATCAAGATCACATAAGAATTTGCACACCTGTAGAACGCAGAGATTGTATTGATCAGACAAGAGAAGCATCTCATGCCGCGTACGATCGGACCTATACATAAGTCGTTCCTCGGCCAAGATCATAACTTTCTGGAGACATCGAATTTCCAGGTATGAGAGAAATAAAAGCTTACCGGAATATCGAAACGATCAGCAATCTTGAGCAGGTATTCTACGTTGTCGCCTGCGACGTATGTTACAAACATATAAACTAACGAGTAACCTACCATTCACCCTTCGCCCAGTATCGTAGATCAACTGTAGTGTAGTCAGGAACTCCTATAAAATCTAAGTAAAACGTAAAAAAAAAAGCAAAAATAAGCAGAAACCGTGGTGAAAACTTACCTCAGCAGAAATATCTTCAATATAAATTTCATTTTCGCGAGATTCCTTGAACTTTCCAAAGAAAGTAGCTTCGAAGTAAGGAGAAGCATGGGCGAGAATCTTAAGAAAGAGGAGAAGAAAATATATTCTAAAAGACGAAGAATATATGTGCACAGCAATAAAGCAACAACAGCGGAACTTTCTCTTGATTCCCTAAATGATAGCACTTACTTGTTTGCTGGTATAAAACTTATTCCCCTCGACAATTAGACAGACATCCGAATACTTGGATGGGGAATAGAAATCAGTTTGACGTCTCTTTCGGAATCTGAAAGATCAAAAATATTTTGCGAATGATCAAGTGTATAATGAGTGAAGTGCAATTAAGAAAACCAGCCAATAAATTAACAGTAGCATCACAAGATAAATTATTTAAATACCTGTCAGCATTGCCTTTGACATTAATCTTCGCCTCAATTAGAAGTTTGTTATGTGCGATGTAACACTGCGAAATGCATGTTTCATAATAACTTTAAATGCATCAGAATATTAGGCTGATGCGAAAGTTTCCGCGGATTTTTATTTTCCAATTTCTAATTCTCTCGCTTTACGTGGTTCGCGGTTCAGATTGGGGTATAATACCAGACTTCTAAATCCGTTGAAGAACAGCAGGCAGCAAAATATCCCATTTCCGGTCATCGAATTTCAAAAAAAAATGTTTTAAAAATTGTTACTTTTTCAAAAGGAAATGAATCCTTACCATATTGATAATGTAAGTTATTGAGGCCAGGAACTTTACATTCGAACACAACTGAAATCTATATCTCATTGGGCGCATGAGCAGGCGAACATAGGTTAATTATGACGCGATCGAATTTTTCGTCACGCATCTTTTAATGCATGCTCATTGTCGAGTTTTGCAGCCAACTCGTCGTTCTTTTTTTAAGTGATGCCTAGTGAATGTGCTTTGCCATGGTGAAAGAAATTCATGGATTGCTTCGTTCTCAGCAGTGTAGTAACTCGACAAAATGAGTGGAAAATTGTGTACTTCGCAATCTTTGTTCAGTTACTGTACTAGTCATTGTGCTTTGATTTACCTATTCTAAGGGGTGCTATAAAGAGTATCCATGCCCATAAATAATTGTTCAAAGCATGTTCTGAATGGTCAACAATGAAAGTAGATAGGAGCAATTATGTAGGAACGTAAAAACCCGCGGAAACTTCTGCATCAATCAGATAGTACCATCGAACCTCGTCTGACGATAGCGCTATTGCGTACCAATTACACTGCTCGTTGCTGAGGCATGCATCGAACACCTGTATTTAGTTATATCGAACACCTGTATATATATATATATATATTTTTAAACTAAACAAACGCGACGGTTACGATCATGATCGTGATGAGTACGGTCGTGTCTACATCAGTAAATTAAAATTGTTTTATGAAACTAGAAGTTTTTACACAATTAGAATCTTTTTTAAGAACTTTACGTCGTATATTAAGATAGAACCTCTGATTGTGACTGGGCGTAATTAGTGCGATTGACCAAAGTCATTTCTCCCTCCACGTCACATTCCCACACATTGCTTTCCATCAATTCTCTATCGCACACTAGCTCAGCGGACACATCTTCAAATGGATCCCATATTAATGGATCCCATATTACAGCGCGAAGCTTCCTGGAAAACATAAGAACAATATCACGCCTGTCACGATAGATTCGAGCGGTGGATGGGAATGGGGCCAAAATCGTGAAACCTGTTTTCATCAGTTTTGGTCACCTCTAGGCATGCCCTAGCAGTCCCCGAAGTCTCATCTGGCTGAGATCATTCTGGGGCTCCTGGCACCGGGTCGGTCACCTGGATCCCCAACTTTGAGCGCATTTATCTCGGC
>LS597818.1:42693-58779 GCA_900490775.1 Pristionchus maxplancki
CAACAGTGAAGAAATTGTGTCATTTGGTCCACTACGAGCTGAGAAAACCAGGTGAGTCATAGGTGAGTCAAACGAAAATGACTCACCCGCACTCCCTCGGTTTATTGCCCCCTCGCTTGCGGGTGAGTCAGAGGGGGGTGACTCACCCGCAGAGAGAGGCGATCATGACTCACCCGGGACTCGTTTTCGCCACCCTAGTCATCAGCACCCTCGAGAACCCCAAAAACGGGAGTTTCAGGAAATCGACCTTCTTGAGCTGTGCCAGACCCAGTCGGATCTGCTTGACTCTCTCGCATACGGCCTCATATACCGGAAGATAGAACCGATCGCCAATCTGCAGAAGGGAGAGGTAGTTGCCGCCTGTGAAGGATTTTGTATATGTTGCTCTGTACAAATCACGTACCATTCACTCGTCCACAATCGTAGATCAACTGAAGTGCTGCTAGAAACTCCTGAAATGCACATTATATAATTGCTTTTTCAAACCAATAAGGGTGAATATACCTCTGCCTTGACGTCGTCGATCGATATCTCATATTCCCGCTTCAACATGAACATGCCTCCGAAGTAATCAGAAGCGTGGTCGAGAATCTTAACGACAGACTTTGGGGTTGGACTAATCAGCGCACATTTCAGCCTAATTAACGGATAGGTAGATAAAATGGCTTGGGAAGGGGGGGGGACACAGCCCTCCTTGCGTGGAAAAGCCTAACCTGCCTGCCGACATGGAACTTCTTTCCCTCCACAACCAGAACGACATCGGAATATTTCGACGGGGAAAGCAAATCCGTTTGACGACTCTTTCGGAATCTGATAAAAAATTTTTATTTACTATTGTAAAGGTTTGGCACTTTCCGATCGTTTTAAAATTATGTTTATAAATAAAATTTAAAAGGTAATAATTATACCTGTCGGCATTGCCTTTGACATCAATCCTCGCCTCGATTAAGATTTTTCTATCAACGGCATGATCCTAAAAAGTGTTCACCGTGCTTCATAAAATATTGGTTGATTCGGAAGACTACCACCAAACGAAGGTCGAAATACGAGAAATCGCCTCTTAATTATGCACAGTATGCACACTATTTCTACTCTGGGAAGTGAAGAGACGACTACTCGTTTTTCGACCCACCCACCTTATCAACAGCGATATCGCTGAGAGTGGGCACGCCCATCACGTAAGCATACCATCGCTCGTGGCTGAGATATTCACGCATCGGCTGATGTTTAATTAATTAGATAAACATAAATACAAAACAGCGTGTATTTAAGTTGAAAAAAGTACCCTGCTTTGAGACTGGGCACGATTCGTGCGGTTGACACACGTAATTTCTCCCTCCACTTCGCATTCCCACACATTGCTTTCCATTAGTCCTCTATCGCACACAACCTCGACTTGCATATCCTGGTGATCGTTCCACACGAGTGCGCGAAGCTTCCTGGAACACGCAGTGATGTGGTATAGTCACAATAATTGTCACTTACACCATTGATCCTCTTCACCCCACTTACACCATTGATCCTCTTGTCACCATTGATCCTCTTCACTTCCGATTCCGCTCTATAAAAGTCGTCTTCCACCTCCTCCTCTAACTTAACTTCGAATAGAATCACATTCGAATCATCGACTGAAAAAATACGATTTCGGCAGGAAACGATTTCTCAAAATCAGACGGACCAACGGGAATTAAACGAAGCATGTTCAGTAATAGTTTTTACATAATTAAAATTAATAATTAAAATAATTAAGATACAGTAATTAAAATTTAGAAAACTTCTCTTACCCTTCATTCGATCATTCGCTTCTCCATCCGCCATTGCAAACGATCACACTTGTTAAACCTGACATTTGATATCATACTTTTTTGAACGGAACGTGAAACAATGATTTGCTGAAGATTAGATAAAGACTACAAGGATGGTTAGATATTCACCGCACGCGTACAGATTGCATTCAGTAATCTGCTTTGTAAGAAAAATTTAATTCGAGATTAAAAACGAAGCGACAAAGGCCTGTGGCCACACAATGAATGTTATCTTCTGTTAATCAACAACAATAAATACATTGACAAAAACAAATACAACGTTACAGATGTTACGCACAAGCAATTCTACTCGTGTTCTTCCTTCTCACAAATCACAACAACTTTCTCCCAAAGATCTTCCTTCAGTTCGTTTGAGTAGTGCTTGAACGACTCGGATATCTTGAGGTTCTTGATTTCCGTGAAAGAAGTGATGTTCTTCAGGCACTTCTTCTGTAAAAATAGAATACAGGGACATAAGATATACACCGCCCACAAAGTCACGTTTCCCTCCTTTCACCTTGAGAACTTCGAGATTATATTGATCAGCGAGGCGCAGTGCCCAGTGCGGCTTCTCGATTAAACCATTTGAGCCAAGCAAATGAAGTTCAGCTCTGTCGATTAGACCCTAAATGAACTCGTTAGATGTACTTTGTAAGCTTCAGAATTGACAATGTGAACTCAAATAAGCATGAATTACCGTAATCTCGAATCGCTCTCCCATCTTCAATAGAGTCTCCACAACGGCATCTAAATATAAATGATTTATAAATGACTACTTCAATACTTTGGTAACCAACTGTGAACGTATAACGTATCAAATTCAATAAAACACATCCACACTAACGTACCATCAACTTTACGAAGCGTATTGTAGACAAATTCCAGAGCAATCAGAAACTCCTGAACATTTACTAATTTAATGTATTTTTGAAAAGATCCAACCTCAGAAGAAACGTTCTCAGCAACGATATCAATCTCATTAGAATCGTTGTGTTCTTCGTAGAAAAACTTCTCGAAATGCGAGGAAGCATGAGCCAAAATCTGAAATAGATGCGATTTTTTTATTACAACAAACGACAATTTAAAAAGGTATTTCCTTAATAACAATACTTGAACGAGCCCTAACCTGCTTGCTGACATGGAACTTCTTGCCATCTACTATCAGGATCACATCAGAAATTCTTGAGGGCGAGTAGAAATCCGTTTGAGGCATCTTATTGAATCTGAAGAAAATATTTTAAATAAAAACAGATGCGAAATAGTTATCGCAACCTGTCATTCAACGACTTTTTATCAACACGGCTGCTGCGATTGTTCTTCTTCTCAGTAATTGCATCCTTTAGTCCCTTCGAGTACTTGCTGTACCATTCGGAATTCACCTCGTTATGATAGGAAACATTCCCAAGGCACAGTCTCTGCAAGTGTTGCTCTAGCGGGTAAGTATAATATTTGTCATATCCTTAATGCTATGATGCGCCTATTGCACTTGAGATGTTTATGATACGAATTTGAGCTTCGCGACCTCCCTCCCCTTCTCTATTTAGACAAGCTGATTAATCGCAACCAGTGATGAGCGACTTCCCTAATGTTGGGTTGTACCCGAGGGAACGGGAACCATTTCAATAGACCCGACCCCGCGAAAAGTGATTTTGTTAGAGTGAATGCAAGCATTGGAACCCGCGCAAATCCTAAAATTGGGGAAAGGCACTCATCACTGATCGCAACAGATGCTAATATTTAACGATCTCTCATAACGCACTGCCCTCTTGTAAGGCCGGTCGAGAGAACATGCAAAATGAGGAGACCATAACAGTATTTGCACGCCGATTATTCGCGCTGATGTTGCCCGGGTACATATAACATATATTTATTACATTCCTAATAAAACATCAATCACCTGCAAGTCGCGAAGGTTGAACACATCGGAGAGGAAAAGTCTCGTATTTCCGAATCGTTCGGGATTGTCAATCAGCCGATTCTCTACCAGGATCGTCACTTTCTGCAAATATCTCATTTCATGGTACGCAATAAAAATAGTTAATACCGGAATATCGAAACGATCGCCAATCTTCAAAAGGGGCGCGAAATTTTTGTCTAGAAAGATTTTGTAGATGATGCTCTATGCTCTATGAAAAAAACGTACCAGTCACTCGACCAGTATCGTAGATCAACTGTAGGGCAGTTAAGAAGTCCTGGAATGGACAGCTCACAATGCGTGTGTTTCCCTGTTCAAATAACAACAAACAAACACAATATTTCGAATTTACCTCAGCCGAAACGTCGTTAATGCATACTTCATTTTCTTGAGACTCCTTGAACTTTCCAAAGAAAGTAGCTTCGAAGTAAGGAGAAGCGTGAGCGAGAATCTAGATAAAAGTTCAAGTGTATAGATCTCACATAGACATCAGCTGGCTGATAAATAGCAGAACAACAACAACAAAGGCCTAGTTCAAGGATTACCGAAGCAGACCTGTCTGCCTACATGGAACTTCTTTCCCTCGACGATCAGAGCGACATCGGAATATTTCGAAGAGGAAAGCAAATCCGTTTGACGTCTCTTACGGAATCTGAAAAAAATATGAGTATTCAATGAATGATACGATTTTTTAAGCTTGAAAATTTGAGTCCCTCCACTGAAAATATAAAAAAAAAGCTTAATACCTGTCAGCATTGCCTTTGACGGCGTAAATCCTCGCCTCGAATAAGAGTTTCTTGTTCACGGCAAAATCCTTTAAAAAACCATTTTTCGTATAACCAATTGAATAAATTATCAGAGAAAATGAGTTCGAAATGCAGGTAAGCGCCTCTTCATTCTGCACATTTTCTCGCTGCTCTTTTCGTGTGAAATGAAGAGGCGATTGACCGCCATCGCATTGTCAAACCTTATGAGAAGCCATCTGCGAAAGTTTGGGCACGCCCAAAACGTAGGTATACCACGCATTGTGGTTGAGAGAGTGCTTGAATGCCTGATAGAAAATTCCTTTTTTTTTAAATTGAACTCGTAAAATACCATGCGTTGAGACTTGGCGGGATTAGTGCGTCTGACACACATAATTTCTCCTTCCACTTCACACTCCCACACATTGCATCCCATCAATTCTCTGTCGCACACAATCTCGACTTGCATATCCTGGTGCTCAGTCCAGACGTTGGCGCGAACCTTCCTACAAAGAATATTTAACGTATTAAGCTTTCAGAAAGACACAAGCAAGATATCTCACAAGGGGAATCCATTGATTGTCTTCACTTCGGATTCCACTCGATAAAGCGACGGTTTCTTCCCTAGCTCAACTTCGAATCGAATCACACTTGAATCATCGACTGAACAACTCAGAAATGAATTTTAAATTGTCCTCTAAATTCACTTACCCTCCACTCGATCACTCGCTTCTCCGTCCGCCATTGCAAACGACCACACTTGTTAGACCTGGCATGGATTGATGATTACGCTAACAAGGACAGCAGTGTTGCGCTAACGAGCTTACGAACACAAAACTAAAAACTAGATCAAAAAACATATCTCAAGGCAAATTAGCAAAACAAAAATATGGCAGATCCCAAACACGTTTAAACACGGATGTCGTTTAGCGTGCGCGCGTGCATGGGGTCACACTTTAAACTCGCCCACTGATTGGCTAAAATGCAACGAGTTCGCATGATCTGTTGTATTGCCTTACAATTAGATATACTGATTTTATGGTTACAGGTAACGGAGGACCGCTACGCCTGAGTTCACCGACAAGTCACGCGGCGACATTTTGACGGCGAAAACTTTTCGTGGTACATTTCAAAACATCAAAAGCGCGGGTGACATTTTGCCTCAGCCATAGTTAATGTCGGAGCTAGTCGTGTCATTTCAGCCCTATGAAGAAAGCCGACGCAAAAATGCGCATTTCGTCAGCCCGCGCTTTAAAAGAGGGTGCTGATACTCTGCCTGTCTGCTCTCTCTCGTTTGCTCATTGCCAGTGGCACGCTTCACATTGACACTCGAAACGATGTGATTTTTTTTTATATTCGTAATTCACAATTATAATCAGCTCGGAATTGCGCGGGTTCTACTGCTTGCATCCACTCTGCTAAAGTCACTTTCACGAGTTCGAGTTTACATAAATAGTTCCCGTTCGCGCGGATACAGCGCAACATTGGGAAGTCGCTCATCACTGATCAGCTCAACCATACTATCCCTTCAAATATCATGGAATGTTCCATGTGGATACAGCTGTAATTGACCACTCCACAGAAAAGACAAATAAGACTAAACACGGAGAAAAGAAGCACTGTATTTCTGCGAGCGATCAATAAATACTTTAAATACAGTATCACAAGACAATGACAAGACCACGGGGGTACGGTAGCGAGTAGAACACAACTCACAAGGCAACTTGCATCGGATTACGGTAATGAGCAAGACTGGGGGTACTGTATTCGGGATGGGAGAAAGAAGTGAAACAGGGCAGGGGAAAAGGCTTGCGTAGCGAACACTGTGTAAATACTGTTAGATACCCTACTCACATATTATGTGCTTTTCTTATTCTGACAATAAATTAGGAGGAATTTACAGATACAAAGGATCGATAAAAAGTAGGCGGAGCTTCAAAAGGGGGCGGAGCTTCCTTCTCACTGAAGGAACGAATTGTTGGGTGCCACCATCGCCTTTAGTTCCTCTACGGAGAGAGCGAGCGCCTGGGCGTTGCCTGAAAAATAATTGCATTATAAAGAAAATCCTCAGAATACTATAAACGCAGGCCAAAATATGGCCATAAGAACCAAGCGCGGCGCCAAATCACCTGTGGTTTCCTTTATAACAAGTTTGCGTATTTACATGCGAAAATATTATTTAGCTAACCCGAGTTGAGTCTATTACGCAAACAACACGCAATCCAATCATGACTAATCGCCGCGGCATCAGACCACCTGGCTTTTGTTTGCAGATTTAGTCAATTTGTTGATACTACAGTATCCCTTCTACCGTACCCTACCATATCCCTCTCCCTACCGTACCCGAGAAGTAGGCGGCGAGGGCGGTCTGCAGCTTGTCCAGCTGCGCCGTCAGCACCTTCACGCGGTTCTCCTCCAGCAGCCGGAACTTCGTCTGCAATCGGGGGATCGATCGAACTAATCGATAAGAAATACCGCAACCTAAAATCTAATGTATTGCATCGACCAATTCCCAGAGCATACCGAATAGTGGTGCAACAACGAAATATAACCAAATCCTGTAATCCGAATCTTCCTTCCAGAATCAGTCACTCACGAACCGGAAACCAATTTCACCAGCGATCGCAGTCGTTCAACCGTAACCACACTGCCCCCCTTAGCTGCCATAATCCATTCAATAAGCCAATTACAGTACCCGCACGTCCCTCTTCAGGTTGTCGTATCGCTCGCGGTACGCGTCCGTCTTCTCCTTCGCCTGCAATTTTAATGTGCTAATTAAAATTAATTAGTAACAAATTATGCTATCTCATCCATTAACTCAGAACGTAATAATTTATTGCCCTTTTGATCATCAAACGTGGAGGTAGAACGGATGAAACTCGTTATTCCTTTCCACAGGCTTGAAGGCTGGCGTCAAGTCTAGACTCTTCCCCTTTATCTACATCATGATTGCATGCTTTTTCTCGCCCGTCACCTCTCCGTTTCACCCTTCTCTCATCTCCCTATCTATCTCACCTACATACAAGATGGTAAGTCACAACAGTAACTCCCCTAAAGGGGCACGTCGCCGTTGACGATTCCCTACTCCCTATCCCCGCAACCCGCCACCTCTCCGTTTCACCCAACCCTTATCTCACCTGCATGATGGCCGAGGGCGAGGCGGTGGGCGACGACTGCAGGCCGGCCAGCTCGTGGCGCGCCACGTCGAACTCGATGCGCGCCTGACAATGAAGAATTGCGAGGAATAAGGGACGTTTATTGCTTTTTTGATCACGAATTCCTTTCAATCATTATAAGAGCTCGACTAGTAGTGGACAAATTGAAAGGCAGGAGATGGGAATGAGAAGTATTTGTACAACAATGCTGTGCTGTAAAATCGCGTAACTATAATACTGACGAATAGTGATGGCCATTCTTCTCGAATGATCTCTCGTCGGTCAGAGAGACGAGAGAGTACTCGAAATGAGAGACGAATGCCGCTTGTCATCCCTACTTCTTCTCGAATGATCTCTCGTCGGTCAGAGAGACGAGAGAGTACTCGAAATGAGAGACGAATGCCGCTTGTCATCCCTACTGACGAATATCACACCATCACGCAGCCCAGAATAACCGTGTAAATTACATAGCACATCGAATTCAATGCTAGCCAGACATTGAGTGAGGAGAACATATTGTTTTATCAAGATAATAATGATCTAACGAGCAAAAAAGGTTGATTAGTACCGAACATATCGCGAGTGCGCAGCCAGAAATTGCCAAGTAACACCTCTAGCATCAATGCCACTACTATACATATTAAAAGACCAACTTAAATATTCAAGCACCATCTCTGGCAATCGCGTGAATATATTACTCAACATATTCCGAAGCACCGGACCCGGTGCATCGCGTTCTACTGTACCTACAATACCTTAACCAACCGTAATCCCATACCGTAACCTACCGTACCCCTAAACTACCGTACCTGATCCGCCGCCCCAATGGTGTCGAGCGTGTCGGCGATCGTCTTCTCGTATACCGTCGTCATCGTTGACAGGAAGTACTTGAGGCATCTGGAGAGGGAATATCGATTGAATGAGGATACCGTATGTGGATACTGTATCACGAGAAGAGGAGGAAAGTCGATTACATGTGGATACAGTGTCAAACGAAGATCTATCAACAAATTTTGAAAGACCCAGACCTTGAAGGCAATATGAAACTTTGACCGAAAAGCCAAATGTGTAAATGTTTTTGTGCAATAGAATGACTCGTTCGTTGTTAATGAGAGTGAGACAAACGAATTCAGACTTTGTAGGAACTACGAAGCCGACATGCGCCTATCCAAGTCGGATTTTAAGGTTTAAAATTAAAACTTAAAAGAGATTTTAATAATTAACTAAATAAACACTCACGTCTCCAGTCCGGAAGCGTGCTCGCTCAGCTTGCGAAGAGACTCGCCCACCGTGCCGCACTGCGACTGCAAAATGGTAGAGATATTATACTCCCAATAAAGGCACGATTGAAAGACACTGATATCAATAAACCAATATCGCGATGATGTAACCCATGCTTGACTAAAGCTGAACAACTCGATAATCTGCGAATAAAATTATTACAGTCGGAATCATGCATACATCGGAGTATTGCCACGACTATAATGTGACATAGTGACGATGCAGCACTAGATTGCCTTGCACTATCACTGAGATTCAAACTGATAATTTGCATTTTCAGAGACATTGTAGAAATATTGAGAAAGCGCCACTAGGCAATGTAATCAAGCGACGATGAAACGTTAAAGTATCTATCAACGTAGCTGCCATAATGAATACGCAAATAATGATATCATTGAGCGAGCGGAAAATAATCAAATAACACCATTCAGAAGTTACCAATCAACTCATTGTAGCACCGGTTCACTGTCTGCACTATCTCCCAACTACCGTGATCCTACAAACTCTACCTCGACTGCCTGCTTCTACCATACCCTACCATAACCCCATGCTGCCCATTTCTACCGTACCTTGACGGCCTGCTCCTTGAGACTGAGCTGGTAGAGTGACTCGGCGAGGGTCTTCTCTGCCGCACTCAACTGCTCGAAGACGGAGAGGAACGTCTGCGAGGACGCCACGACGACGCCGTATCTGAAGGAGAAATCATCTCTCTCAGAGATAATTAATTAGCTTACCGACTTAAATTCTTATTTTTTTTTGTTTTTTTAGCACGAAAGAGAAGTGAAACAAAATCTAGCCCCTAGGATTCTCAAACATATGAATTGCATGTGAAACAGAGAAGAACCTATGTTAGGCAGGCACGAGGAACAAAAACTACACTAGTACCGCAAAAATCAAAAATAGACAGTTTGTAAAGATGATACCATAGAGTTATTGATAATTCGCCACTTTGCTGACTTCTCTGGTATTGCTCTCCTAGTAGGCCACCTAGTAAAGTTCCTACTAGGCTACTAGTTAGGAACGTAGTAGGAACTCTTCTAGGTGGCCTAGTAGGAAAATATCTCGGCTAGGTGGCCTACTAGGGGAGACACTAGGTGGCCTACTAGGATCGGGGTCACCTACTAGGTGGCTTACTAGAGGCATGATTACTGTAAGTATAATCGTCCTTCGTCTTCTCCTGTGCCCTGTTGCAACAATAGACCGATCAAACACAATATTTATCAACTCAACAAAGATTACAATTCCTAACAGAAAGATCGTTTGATTCACAATCATGATCCAAAAACAACATCTAGTTTACAACATTGAATTAATGACTTAGCAACAAATAGCTAACAATTATAAAGTACTAAAATTTACTTGTCTAATGGGGCGAAGTCCTGCAGCCAATTTAGACGGTCTTCTTCAACTTTTGCATCGTAGTCAAATCAAGCTGCCGGAGATGCCTGAACAACGGGGTTATTTTTAATGCCTAATTGCTTTGAGCATAATTGCCACAGCAATGAAGTACGACATTTTCATTAGTGCAAACTACGTAAATTTTACCCAATTTCGGATACTTAGATCACTGTGTAAAATTGAATTCAGTATAGATAAGCGCAAATTTTCGAATAAGATAAAAGAATGAGTAAATACATACTGAGGGTATTCGTCCGTGGGCGATGGCAGGTTTAGTTCTTAGCAGCTGCTGAAAAATAGTTTGATTATTGACAGAGGATGTAATGCAATTTTGTGAGCAGCGACTGTTGATACCATGTATGTTGGATAGGATTACAGAAAAAATAATTATCATGACGGTTCTAGAAGATAGACTGTGCAGCAGAGTTAATACTGCGACGGAAGACGGCCTCTCGGACACAGGGAATGAAATACACACGACAACAGCATAATAAATTAACTTGAATTGACAGCAAATCGATCAACTGAATTCTTCAAACACGCGAAGACCGCGTTAGCATACACCCTTGCCCCTGAGAAGTGCTAGGTGGCCTACTAGGATGAGTCCTCCTTGCCCCAGCGAGGTGATAGGCTGCCTACTAGGAAGCTAGCTAGGTGGCCTAATAGGAAGGTGGACTCTCTGATCTGGACTAGGTGACCTAGTAGGATTGGGGCAGAAAGGCTTTTCAGTAGGTAGCCTACTAGGTAGCGTCGCTAGGTGGCCTACTAGGACAGTAGATCCTTAGATTTGCACTAGGTGACCTACTAGGAATGGGATAAAAGAGCCCCTTTAGTAGGTGGCCTACTAGGAAAGCAATACCAGAGTTATAAAATATTTTTGAATTCTTAAATCTCCTAGCTCAGGTTACTCGCAAAATGGAAGGAAATGGACTGACGCCTCAGCAACTACCTCGCCGTCAGCTCGCATCGTGCAGAACTAGATTACTTTAGAGCATGTTATCAATTACAGACAAATCAAGCACACACCTTAGTTACAGCACTAAAAGTGTTTCCGAAGCACCATTCCGCCACCCGCCAAAAGAATAAGAAACGTCGCCTCTTCATTTCGCCCACTTTCTCAGCGATCAGAGGAAGCGAGAGAATTTGCGAAATGGAGAGACAGCACCTAGCCCTTTCCCTATCTTCCTCACCTCCTGTGCAGCTCTCGCAGTGTCTCGCACTCCGCTTCGAACTCCGTGTCCACCGTCCGGTCGATCTGCAAAGGAAAGGGGAAATAAATCAATTTCATGCGTAATCTATTTCACTCTCTTTCCTAGCATGCTGCGCCGTAGTTATCAGCACAGTCATCCGTCTACGATTAGATTGTAAATACTGTTTCTGCTGTTCATCCAAACCTGCCGATCTCGCGCACCGGCACATCTACTATACCGTGAACAATATCATTGACCGGTCGTTCCGAAACCAACAGTCAGAAAACTACATTCTAACCCAAATACTGTCCTCCTACTCCTCTACCGTATCCCCCTCCCCACCAGCTCCGGATACCGTACCTTTCCCCACTGCTCGAAGACCTGCTGCTTCGTGTTCTTGAACGTGTTCACCGTCCACTTCTTGATCTTGTCCAGCTTCTCGCCCACTTGCGCCAGCTCGGGCGTCTGGGTGAAGGCAGGGAGACTGGAAATAAATAGTTCATAATAATTATTATTATTTGTATAAATAAATACGTATTCGCTTACTATCCTGTGCATGCCATAAATTAGACGTGTATATAATCGCATGTTTGATAGTTCTCGAGTTCTTTAATCGACTACCGTAACCCAACCCGATCAAAAGTACCGTACCCTCCTCCCGCAGCCATCCTTCCTCCCGGGGCGGCGATCGTGATGTCGTTGCCGGCTGCTGGCGGGGCCGAGGGCATCGGTCGACCGTCGTTGTTCACTGCAACGTCGGATATGGCTCAATTAACAAATATCCTGGCTGCTTGTTGTTGCACGCAATTCCTATCAAAACGGAGGGCTTTTGTAAACAAGTATACCCAGATAACCCGTGAGAATAATTTGAACAGAATAATTAACGATAATGACATGCTTTTGAAAGGTACAAGGCCCACGCACCGTTAAACATTTCCAGAACACCTCTACTCTCACGAGCATCTATACTCGAATGAATCCAGCCTGGCGCATTCGCAATTCACCAATACTACGAACGGTCAAGATTCGCCCATTGCATATTAACAATCCGTCATCTAGCCAGACACCTGTGCAACTTGACAAGCCTGCAACGCCCCACAGCTTCCATTTTCTTTTCCAAAGTACAATCAGTGCCGTCCAACAATACAACGATCAAACTTCTCTCCAAAGATATTCCCCTCTTCACTCTCTCTACAAACAATCCTCGTCCTCCAAACAACCTTTCCAAATCAGAATCTCCACCACACTCTCCCGTTTCAGCCCTACCACATCTCACCTCCATCTCCTATACCACGATTTCTTCTCAATTTCTTGTCCATCAATCAATATCCACCAATGACTAAACTATCAACCTTGAAATTTCGCGATCTACAAACAATCCAAAAAGAAACCCCACCCAGGCACTATCCCGCCTCAGCCCCACTACAACTCAGCTGCCCATTCCGTGCCACGATTCAATCTCATCCGGTTGGTTAATGAACATCCCACAAACGCTTTCATTGCTTGCCCTTACTCGTCCAACAAACAGTTCAAATAGAAACCCCACCACACACTCTCCCGCTTCAGCCCCACTACATCCCACCATCAGCTTCCTTCCCGCAATCATCTCTCCTTATTCAATGAAAAATCAATACCCACCATTCTCCGCTCCTCCTCCGCCTCCCGGCACGAAAATGGACGCTGCCGGCACTTCTCCGAGCATGCCTGCGTGGATACGGTACGCGTCTGCAATCACCGTCATACCGTAACCAACTGCTATCGTCGACTGACTTTCTTCCTCCCCTTAAATCCCCCATCTCACTTCAGATATCGTGGTTCTTTCCACGTGGACACAACCAGTTTGCACGACACGTTGGACCAGACAACGAGAGGGAAATAGAGTGGTGACTCACGACCTCATTTCAAAATTCCAATTCCTTTATTGCGAAATCATAACGCCATAACGCGAAAATGTGGTGCATCGTGAACATTAAAACGTACGCTGGCGCTACTAATAATAGTATTTACAACAACAAAAAAGCGATACGAAAATGAGGGGTGGGAGTGGCTCAGTTCAACGGGATCTACAAGTGAAATGTTTGTGGGGCGGAGAGGGGCAGGTGTCTAAAATCGGGGAAACACAGGGAGTATTGTCCTAGTTCCCTGCGCTTTCCACGTGCTCGCCAGCCTGTCAGACAGTGCGAGGGAGCGCGCGAAATGGAGACAGTCAGACGAAAAACGGGCGGAGTTGGGCAAAAATGGTGCTGTCTGCGGAGTACAAATTGGGGAGTAATGCAAGAATCAGCTCTCCGCTCCTCGCACACTATCTCAGGAGTCAGAGCGGGCCAGATAGTGTGCGAAAAGAGGAGAGTGGGGTGAAAATGAGAGGGAGATTGATTGAAAGCGATCGAGAAAGCGTGGAGATTGGTTGGCGCGCAAGGAAATAAACGTGTCTCAGGGAAGGAATTTGAACTTTCTACCTCTAGGATATTGGCAGGTGGTGGAAGAAATCTATCGATTTGTAGTACAGTGGGAAGTTGAAGAGGGGAACGTGTGGCAGACAAATGTTTGAAGCGACGAAACAGCTAGTCTAGAATGTCTAGCCTAATTCATAATATATTGAAAGAGAATAATCGATAATTCCGATAGCCTAGAGACTCGGATGGGGAGGGTTACTGTAATCAGTTCACAATAGCAAGCGATCCGTGGGGCGTGTATACTGTAGGTATACTGTAATAAGCACGAGAGGTGGGGGTAGGTAGAACACTGTAAGGCTAGCTAGAAAGAGAGAGGTAATCGATAAGCGTTGGCTACAGAGCGCCCAAGCAAGGCTGGGGTTACTGCAACCGGATACAAATAGGCAATCAATAAGCGATAGAGAAAGAGGTTTCCGTTGGCTACTGTATGTGTACTGTATTGGCATGTGCTAAACTGATCATGTAAAGAAGGCTGCGAGATACGGGGGATATATATAATAACCGGGAAAGGGGGAGAAGAACATGGAATAGCGTGTGTGTTGGTATACCAGGAAGAGCAGGGATACGGTACAAATCAGGGAGGATTACGGTATCTTCGGGGGGACGGTATCGATCGATTACATTAGGCTGCATCGGCTTTCTTTGCCGGGCGGTCCCGCGGTGAGCTTTCCGCTTGGCGTCATGTTACCCTTGGCCACCTGTAAGCATTGATTTTAATTAAATTATTAATGATTATCGATCGCCGAATTCATGAGGTATGGATACTAACACGATGCTACACCACATGATATTGCATGAACGGAAAACATAATGGAGCTCGTGTGCGAACAATATTCAAGACCCACGGGAAACCCATAAAATACTTATGAAACACTATTCTGAATGTTAAGTTGATATAGTTTTTTTCAGACGAATCATGTAGCACAAATCAGAATTATCGATAACTACCATTCATCCAACAATATAGCAAAGTAAATGAAACACCAACCTCGATAGCCAGAATGGCCCGCTCGAAGATCTCGTTCACCTCGTTCGGCACCTGTAATTAATTAATTAATTAATTAACTTTTCTATTTTTCTAATTGTCTCTCGAATCCAAAGGTTCCCTCACTCGCTCTAACCGGTGAGAGAGCACGCGATTTGGAGAGAGTCAGAAGATTATCTTACCTTGTCAGCATTCTTCTTCGTAGCTGCCTGATTCTGAAAAGGGGAAAATTATTAAAAATATACAAAAAAGACTAATCTAAAAGACACATGCATTATCTTAATTAATTATATTTTAATTTCATCATTATCGTCCCTTCGGAACGCTAATTACTTGAAAGCATCCAGTGCCCGAAGGAAAACACGAAAGAAGGATCTTTCGGGAAAATCCTTGCTCTTTCACATCTGCATCTGCGGTTACCTCCTGAACACTTCGGTGGTTAGTCGAGTCAATTATCATAATTAACTCATTTAATTAGCCTAATTAGCTTAATTAATTAATTATGTTCGAAAATCGGCATAATCGTTGTGCACCTGCTTCTTCTCCAGGTCTCTTGCAGAAATCTCGACGAATGAGGCATTCCACTGCTTGGCGAGCGCCTCTCCTGAAAAGAATCACTATCAGGTTGACATATTTTCGAAATTGATTTACTACAGAATTGTAATGCCTCCGAAACATTGGTTTGTGTTTAAATTCTGAGTATAGAGAGGCACTCGCCGAATCAACCCGACAGCCGAACTCACCTATTGAAACCTTTGCGAAACTAAAGAATCCAAGAAACTGCATCTTTGATATTTGTGGTTTTAACCCGACAGAGCGATAGACGAATCGACCCAACAACCGAGCGCATCTATTGAAACCTCTGTGAAACTCGAAAACCCATGATACATTTGTGAATTTGGCTTCGATAGAGAAATGAAGGATCGGTCGCTCACTAGACAACCTTCGTTCAAGGGAGAAGCAGGGATTCCGAGGCGGCCACTCTACCGTAGATGGAATTTTCATCCTTAACACTCTAATCTCAAACTGTCGGGAATTCAAACGCCCTCTCTATCTTCTTTTCCTCGACGTAAGCAAGGCTTTTGATTCTGTACGGTGCAGTTCCGCTCTATCTGCTATGGAGAGAGATGGAGTTCATTCCACCTTTGTCCGTTTCTT
>LS597818.1:68800-92440 GCA_900490775.1 Pristionchus maxplancki
CCCCTGAGATGTTCTCATTCGTGCAGTGAGATGGGATGACTCTCTGGGTTTCGCAGGCTTTCTTACTTGTCAGAAAGAACGAGAAAGCAGTGGAAATGGAGAGACCGAGAACATTGCGCCTCGTGTTAGTAATGTCCTCCCCTCAGAGGAGACGGGAGGAAAGGGTCAGAGGAAGTGTCCTCCTCAAGGAAATGCGCTTCACCCTCATTCGCTCGTTCTTCCTTTTCTCTGACTCTCTCTATTTTGCATACTCTATCGCACTCCCTGTCAGACGAAGTAGCATAGGAATGCAGAGAGAGTTAGTATATTTCTCTTATTTTCCTTCGATCGGCTCCAAAACGCCGCGCCTTTTTTTCTCCTCCATTCTTCCAAAGTCGTCGTCAACGATTTTTCCTTCTTCTTTGAGTGTTTTCGCATAACACTGTGTCGTTTTCCTCCGCGCTTCTCGAGTTTATTCCTAGTTTATGCGCCCATTATGACGCCGATAGAGAAGTCCCTGGTAGATTAGGGGCGCAATCGAACCACTTCCTCAACATGAGAAGATGCGTTTCCGGGCGGAGCGGATGGAGTCAGACGAACTCTGGTTCGCGCGTTTCCGCTTGAATTAGCGCCCGATTGAAATGTTCGCTCGCTTTTAGAAAATTTAGACTGCGAGGGGCTATTTTCAGTTTTTGAAAACCACTTAACGAGGCGCCGCTCGTGATGGAATTTAACAGCTCCATTTCGCACTGAGAGGGGATGAGATGAGACGAGAGAGATGAGAGTACTGGAGTTGGACTCTATCTCGTTCACTTTACACAGCTGAATCACTCAGGAGAGGACGATTGTAAGAGGAGAGAGGATCGCTGTGAAATAACACACGATTTATGAGTTTTTTTTGTGTGTGTTTGAAGGAGCGGAGGCTACACAAATACACTCACAAATGGTCGCCTTGGATGAGTCTTAGTCAGCGAGTGTTAGTTCGCTGGTCATTGTCGCTGCGCCCGCAACGCTAAGTCGGCCTATTGTTGTGGCTAAGCTCTGCTCGGCACATTGAGCCCAGAAACGAGTAACCACCTACTGTGCGTGTTTCTCTGCTCCTCGGTAATGTGACTGAGATTGTGGTATCAGGCGTCTATCGCGAGCTGTGAGCAGCGTAAGACGTTACCAGTCGATGCGCTTTTGCTCGTTTAATCTCGCTTGATAGGATCAATGATCCGCGCATCTCCCTGCACATCGGTTAGATAGAGCTAGAGAGTGTGGGAAATGCAGAGAGCGAGGTCATTGTTGGCTTGATTCTGACGCAGGGCGAAGCAATCTGATAGAGGAATGTTATCAGTTTTATCAGTCGGTTGTTCGTCAGCAGCTTTGCGCGATATTTTTGGATGACAAGATTTGTATTTTTTGGCACTACATTTACAGAATTTGCGTGATTCGCCGCTGGCCTGCAGCTTCTTTTCTATTTATGCTTCCTCGTTTGCAGCATCGGGAATTGCCTCGATTCGCGTGTGCGAGAGAACGATTCCAGCTGCTAGGAAAGCTGGAAAAACAGTGCCTGTGAGGTCACATCAGGGCCCGTTAGGGGAAAAGCAGGACGCGCGTTTAGTGATGCATGATTGTCAGTGGGAGAGAGAGCGAATGGTGTTTATCGAGATAGAGTGGGCGAGTCGTCCTCTCCTGAACGGGTCCTGACTGATGGAGAAGAGATGGATGGGAAATGACCAGAGAGAAGCGAGAGGAGGGAGAGATGAAAAAAGAGAGTGGAGTTAACAACCGCCTGCCCGCTATAGAGTCATCGACTCAGGCTCGCGCAATGGGCTATAGCATGAGAAATGAGAGTAGTGGTCTTCGAACGGACTCGTAATTTCGTGTCCTATCTTCTTTTCTATGGCGGTCTAGATGCGTGTTTTCCTGGTTTCTCTGAGCTTACGCGTCCAGAGGAGTAGAGAGTGCCCTTTGCCTGTCAGGTGCAGAGTCACCTGAAGGTGCGATAGAACTGCTGACCCGTCCTCCTCCTGCGAGTAATGGCCCGCTCTCGCCATTTCATGTGATGTCTCGCAGGTCAGACAACGCGATACTTCAGTTAGATGCGAGATTGATCGATGCCCCCGTCTGACTTACTCTGAGACTGGATGAGCGAGTACTCTGAGGACAACCTCATTCCTTGCTCCACTCAATCCCCGTCCCCGAACCTGCGTAGATCTGAGCAGATCGTTTGTTATCCCCAATGCAGTTCCGCATCCAGTCCCCATTACTCATATATTAGTGGGTTATTGCTGCAAAGGAGCAGGGCGGCTTTTGATGGACGGGACAGGAGGTGGTCGATGGTGTTTGGCGTTTTTTCCTGCTGATTTGTGCCGCGCCTCCTTGTCTTTTTCCTTGCTAATACGCTGCTCGATTTGGAACGCGTGAACAGTGGTTTGGCTGTCTCTGATTCGCCTATTCTAATGCGTAGTCTAAAGCGAGAAAGAGTGTGATGGTGTGAGAGGGCGAGCATTATGAATCGAACCGGTGCCGTTACATAGGGGCCCGAAGCGAGAGAAAGAGGAGGTGGGAAAAGGAGTGTAGAAAGGGGACGCGATTGACGCAGGAAATTCGAGTTTTTGGGGGCGCGCGCGTTGGTTGCCAAGGCTCACGAGCAGACGTCTCTATTGGCGACGACGTGCCTTCTGAAGTGGATGGGAGGATGATAAGTAGATGTTTTCGAGAGAGATAGGGGGGGGGGAGTAGTCCTTACGAGAAGCTAGGAAGAGGAGAAGGAATGGGCGCATGCGCTTCGGTGAATGCGAAACGGGTTGCGAAGGTGGGTGATTGTGGGTTTCACTGGTGTTATTTGGAGGTGAGGCGTTGGTTTCCTTCAATTAACGGAGAATTCCTTGTTCGAAAAAACAATTATCAACATGAATGGCTTCCTATAGACGGTACAGTTAGCGTTGGAGCTTTAACTTCACAGTTAGGGTTGTGTGTAGATAAATTTGCGTTTCTCGCTTGCATTTAGAGAGCAAAGGATGCGCATTTTGCAATACTGCATTCGCAATTTGTGCAAGCGAAAATTTATCGATGAAGGATTCACGGAAAGTTCGACGAGATCATTTGCGTTTCACGCGTATTTCTTGTGCGAGTGGCAATGGATCATTGGCACAAACGCAAACATCAGCTCTCCAATGTTCTCATTCCGTGCGAATTCCAAAGCTAACACACGCTTCTTCTCTGAACGTTGCAAACTTTTCTCCCATCTGAGTTTCCGCCCAGAATTCGTAGGAAGGTTCTTCTCATTTCCTCCGCGCGATGCGAAGCGAGTGAAACTGGAATGAACGAGGCAGAAAATGACTAGCAATATTGCCGCTCACGCTAGCCTCTAGTTGTTATTGTCCCAGTTTCCAGCAAATTGCACACTACTTCTATCTTATTAGGGAAGTAATTCACACGTCAGTCTTCTCTCTTTTCCTTCCCAGTGAAATCGTGCTTTCCTATAATTCACGTTTCCGCCCCCGTCGTTCGTGTTGCCGCACCCTTTGCTCGCCCCATTCTAGGCGACCGATCGGTCCCCATCTTCTGCGACCTCTGCGACCTCTCCGTGCAGCCGTCGCAAGCGCGCCAAGCTGGGCCTCGAGCAGCAACCAGTGGTGGCGGCAGCAGCTGCAGCCGCGCCCCCTGCTACAGCGGCCGACCCTGCAGCATCTGCAGCAGCAGCCACGGAGTCGTTCTTCGCCTCGCTCGTGCCGCCCCTGCCGTACGACGACGTCGTGACGTCATCGTCGAGGGGGCCTTCTGGAGCAGAGAAGAAGAGGCAACCCCCGCCGCCCTCGCTGATCAGGGAGCTGGAGGACAGTGAGGAGGAGAGTAGCAGTGATAGCAGTGGAAGCAGCAGTGACGAGGATTCGGAGGAGGAGGAAGTGAAGGGAGAGGAGGACAAGGAGAAGGAGATTGTGTGCTTTGAGGAGGTATCGGAGTGAGGGGGGGGGGTAGGAATA
Organism: Pristionchus maxplancki; assembly: GCA_900490775.1. Lineage (NCBI taxonomy): Eukaryota > Metazoa > Nematoda > Chromadorea > Rhabditida > Neodiplogasteridae > Pristionchus > Pristionchus maxplancki. The sequence continues at coordinate 72,754 of LS597818.1, forward strand.
CAGTTGCGATCAACGTGACAGTCGAATGAGCGTAGTTAGGGAAGTGGTGAAGCGGGAATGATGTGGCATTGGATAGTGCAATCGGTATGATGGCTGGATCGAGTAGTTAGCATGAGGTTTTAGGGAGTAGGTGAAACGCTAGTGTTGCGATGCTAGTTGGGCAAATGTGTGAATCACGATTTTTTGTATCCGAAAACAGTTATTTTTTATATTTTTGAGACATGTTCGGCCCGACGATCGACTTGACAACCGAGTGAAAACATTTGGAATATTTGAGAAACTCTAGCATACCAACTTTTTCAATTTTTCGAAAACATTAAATTGCTCATTTGCAGGGCGGGCCGAAGGTGCCGGGAGGCGCGCAGCCGCCGCAGTCGCCGCGCAACGGCAACGACGTCGTGTCGGACGGGTGCATCAGCTACGAGTGAGTATTTGATGATCGATTATCTTTGGGAATGGGCTAGATGGTTTCGAGAAGGTGCATCACGAACAAGAACAAGTGAGTTATCGTTAGAATTCTGACTTTTAGAGAGGGGAGTGTGTTGAAATTTTCTGATTTTGGTGTTAGTGGGGCTAGTTACAGGAATGTTGTGGATAGTGATTGTACCTGGAAGATCGCGCACAGTGATTGGCGAAAACGCATTTGTAGTAGTTGAAGAGCGTACCAGGCTAAAAGACTGAAAATATTGACAATGCGGATTCAAGCGTCAGTGAGTTTTGAAAGGGCTAGATGGAAGCCGCGGGTTGATTGTTATTAATTTTCTTTTTCTATAATTGTAAAATTTATGGGTTCTCTGCTTCTAGCGTAGTGGTTTCATTGTCGATAGTAGGGCTATGTGAATTTGCGTATCAGCTAGTATACAAGAATATTGAACTGTGCTAATCATCAATTAGTGTTTGCTCAACATTCAAAAAAATATTAACATCCAAACAGATTCGGGTGTCAGACCGTAGACAAAGTGGTTGAACCGTGTTGGTCATTGCTGAAGTAGCACTTTCTTCTGAAAAATACCAAACTCCCCCTACGCTCTTGAAGTTGTTGTTCTTGCAAGCACGTTTGGTTTGTCATCAAGTTCTTACACGTGTCTACTCTTCCCTGTTTATCTGTTTATCACTCTCGAGTTGCTCCATCTTTTCTTCTCTCCCTTGCTCTTCTGACCTCGTCATCCCTGAATGTAGAACAAACCCCCCTTTAAAAAGCTTCTGACAAAAACTAGCCGAAAGGTAAAGGACTTTAGCCAGAGAGAAGGAGGGATCATGTGGATTTGAGAGAACTAAGCAATCCCTCCCATTCCTGACCGCTGCTGTTGACATGGATGAGTAGAGATAGCGAACGCGGATCAACTATAGCTCTCGTTTATCTGCACTCGGAGATCGCGATCCACCCTCTCCATTCTACTCGCTGTCTCGCACTGTCTGGTTGGCTAAAGTGCACACGAAAGAGTGATCAGTCCCCTCTCCCCCATCCCCTCGTCCTTTTGTTTTATCAAAAAGCCGCGACTGCGGAAGAGGCGAGAGAGCGAGATGGTGGTTGATAAGAGAGGTGTGTCAGAAGAGGAAGAGCCCCTCAACCTCCTCTCCCTGTTATGATTGTAAATTGAAACATGAAAAGGACGGGAGCGAAAGTGACACGGAACCGACATCAATCAATCACGCTCGCGACCAATCTGGGTTATGAGAACCTGTGGAGTCCCACCAGCGTGTTTGATAAGGAGAGCAGTGGTCTAACTCTCTCGTATTTGCCTGCTCTCTAGCACTGTCTGACCAGAGAGGGAGCTTGTGATGAGATTGATAGCGGGATCACTCCTATCAGTGACTACCTCGAGCTCTCATCAAACTGGATTGATCGATTGGATGGATCGATATAGATCAGGCGGTGTGGATCAAGCACTTGTTTCTCCCTCCGCCTCGTCGAATCTCCAAGCGTCAATCTTCTCAACTCGTGCAAAGGTTGAGAGGGAAAAGGCGAGAGACAATGGGAAAGAGGGAGGGGAAGATTGAGAACGAGAGGTGAGGACAGAGAGTATTATGTCCTCCCCTCCTCTCCCGCCTCAAAGTCAGGAGTATGACACATCTCATCCAGTCCATTCAGTGCCAGCCTTGACTGGCCATTATCCCTCCTCCCGGCCGACAACAATTCTCTAACAAGTTCCAGTAGCCACATGCTGGATTGTTGCGCATGTGTTTTACGGCGGAGCGAATTCGTTCTGGATCTCTATTTTCGCCTTGACTATGGTAGGCTAGAGAGAAAGGAGAAGGTGGAAAGTGGCACCATTTGGGGCCTCGAGCCAAGAGATGGAAATCAGGAAGCCGACTGACGTAACGTGAAAAATGAGAGCCCACGGGGCAGCTGTCTCAGTGGAGAAAAAGCGGAGGAGAGGAGGAGGCGGAGGGGAGATACCTGCGCTCTCTCTAAGACATCTATTGTCATACCTTCCCGCTGTCTTACGCAAGTGATGAAACGATGATCGTCCGGGTCTGAGGATCATGTGAAAACGTGTGACTCGTCGGCTGACCCTTGCGTTTGAATTTCAAAAGTTTGAATTTTGAGAAAGAGGAAAGGTCAAAGCTGTCACTGTTCCACCACCGCCACTCTCCCGCCTCTTCTCATCTCACTTTTCCCCTCCTTCTCCCTCCCCCCCTTTCACCCCTCACTCTCTACTCGCCTCCCCTCGTCCCTTCGATCTCTATCAGATAGAGAGAGATGGGCCGCCTCCTCTTCCCCCGTCTCTCACTCACGCGCTAACTCACTGCAACTTGTCGATCTTGTCTCCATCCTATCCTATCGAGAGATCGAGAGATGTTTCTTTTCTCCCCCTTCGCCACCAGCCAATCGTCGCTTTATTCACTCTTACGAAAGGCGCTATTTGAATCATACTCGCTGACTGGTCATGACTCAATAAACCATGATCTGAACCTTTTCCTTGCGCACTCACTCAAATTCAATCGAACCGGAGAGCGATTACCGCTAGGCCGATCTTCAATCGTAGTCTCCCCCGTTGTTTTGAGTGTTCTCTGGCGAAATAGGGTCGGCATGATTGGAGTGGTCACTCACTCACTTCCTCTCTTATCTGTGCGCGACTTTGATAGGAAATATCGACGAAAACAGCTCAGCGAGTGTGAAATTCTTTGCCCTCCACATTCTAGTATAGATTCGTATTGTTTTTCCTAGTTTCTTGAACCTAGACCAATTTTGCTCAATAGAAGTTTGATTGGATCACTTTCATTCATGCACTTTTTCCAGTTCGTCTCATCCCTTTCCAATCCCGCACCAAACTTTCACTTACACACCTTATGTTCCATCTGCTGTCGCCTTCTCAATAATCAATGAGTAGCCAGAGAGACAGAGAAAAGAGAGAGGGGGATGTTCAGTGTAGAAGTGATCCCATCCATCTCTTGTCCCCTGTTGCTGTCGTCTTTTGACTCCTAGCATAGTCTCTGACCTGATCAGCTTTTGACATCCACTAATATGAATTTGGAATTCCAAGACTTTGTTCACTTCATTGCATTGAATTCATATCTTGCTATTTTGTGCTGCGACTGAAGCGCCTGTCAACCTTTTTCTTGAATATGAATACTTTCCTTGTTGATTCCGTATCTTTCTTATACAGAGGCGATCTCCATATCTTTCTCTCGCGAATCCGTGATAGTGGCCAATTATCGATTGCCTTCCGCCTTCTTTCCCTCATACACACTGCCCATCGCAGGACGTGGGTGTAGTCGAGCCTCTCGCCCCCGCCCCCACTCAGCGACCATCGACGCTAACGGCAGCAGCCGCAGCAGCAGCAGCGTCGCCGCTGCAGCTGAGGAGCTCTCGCTCGTCGCCCGCCATCCGCTGCTGCAGCTGCTGCAGCAGGCGCTGCTGCACGACGAAGACAGCAGCATCGCAGCTGCTGACGCAGCCGGAGAGCTGCTCTCGCTGCTGAGCGTGCTCACGATGTTCGTCGTGCTGCTGTCGCGGTGGCTGGCGCCGCGCCTCCACGGCGCCCCGCCAGAAGGAGAACAGCAGCACGAACCACGGGTAGAAGGCAATCAGGGTCAAGAGGAGGAGAAACGGGTAGAAGATGAACAACGATCGGGTAGCCAAGAGGAGGTGAAGGTAGTGTGGAGGAAGAAGGAGATGCGGCGGTGGAGCCGGGAGGTGAATAAGAGCGAAGAAGAGGAGAATGTTCCTCCCGACGACCGGCAGAAGTCCCCACAGAAGGGGGACGCAGCGGTCGTCAACGATGAGGAACGCGAGGATTCTGAAGCGACGACGATCGAGAGCGTTGAGGGGATGGCGGAGAGGAAGGCGTCGGAAGCCAGGGAGGCGTCTGAAGGACAGCTCCTGGAGGTCCAGAGAGAGGACAGGGAGAAGGGCGTCAGCCCTCTGTCCAACGAGGTGGAAAAGTCGACGGAAGAGTCGAAGGAGATTGAGAAGGAAGAAGACGAGGAGATGTCGAGACGCCCGTCGTCGTCGATGCTGTCCACGTCGTCGTTGAGCTACGACGAGGAGATTGAAGTGGCGATTGGGGACACGTCGGACGACGCCGATGCCGCGACTGCTGCAGCCGTGGACGTCGTGGCTGCAGCCAGCATCCGACTGCAGAAGCTGCAGTTGCAACACAGCCTGCCCAGTGAGGAGACGGACACACAGACGGAGGAGGATGGAGAGGGCGAGAGTGGAGGGGAGGATGGGACGGAAGAGGAGGACTGGGGCTATGAACGGCCGGGCACGAGCAGACTGTGGGAGATGGAGTTCATGGCGGAGATTAGGAGGTGAGAGAGGGGGTTTTATTGGGAGTTGAAGCGCGAAATTGACGGGTTTTATCGTATTTTAAGCGCTAAATTAATGTATTTTGTGGATTTAATAGTCGAGTTATGTGGAAAAGAGGAAGTAAAGAGGTCAGGATCAGAGATGAAAGGCGAGGCGGTGTTGACAGATACGAAATAAAAGTTTGTTGTCCGCGGAGGAGCAAGGGCGATTATCGATCGATTAGGGTTCAGGACGGCTGATCGCTGCTTTTGCTCTCTCATGTGACACTGTTTTCCGTAATGATTTCTTGTCTCCTTTCTCCTTCTGACGTCTCGCAAGAGACAAGGGGAGAAAGGGATGCTATCTCCCTCTTTCTCTCATCTCTCTCATCGAGGCTGAGCTGCACTAGCGGTGTTTGTTGAAGAAGCAAAGGGGTTAGGAGGAGGAGGAGGGGAGATTGATTGATCACTGGAAATGAACGGTTCTGATCGGTGGGCTATAGGAGGTAGTAGGAAATGGAGAGGGGTGTTTTTGGGTGGAATCAGGGAGTAGTGGTGTCAGAAGGGATTAGTTTTGGGCGAAATGGAGCCGAGTGAGTAAGACGCGCGTGGGAAGTGTCCTTGTAGAGGAAAAAAAGAGGGTGATTTTGTTTAGGTTTGTGGAATACACGCCTCGGAAAAATTGGTGACGGTGAAAGGAGGTAATGATATCCTTGCACCGAAGCCGTAAGAGGGAGGGGGCACTAGGGAGAATATTTTCGAAAATTTACAATCAAAAAGTGTGCGGTTTTGGTTAGTCTGAGAAGAACATGAGGTGTCATTAGCAAAGGTGTACGGAAGTAATGATATCCTTACAGCGAAGCCGTGATTGGGGGGGGGGGGGTTTTTTTCTTTATTTTTGAAAATTTACAGTCAGAAGGAGGGTTATGTTTAGGTACAGACAATGCAGCTGTAATATTACTGAGGGTGAATAGAGGTTATAGTATCCTTGCAGCGAAGCCGAGAACAGCCTGCCCAGCAACGGGAACAACGCCGTCGAGCAGAATGGAGGTGAGATTTTATTTCATTATTTTTATTTTTTCTTTGAAATTGGTTCAATTGACAAGTGAGCTTCGTGCGTACTTGGTTGCGCGTGTGAGCGGGGTTCAATCTTCGGTGACTCTCAAAATTGCAATATTTAATTATCCGTGTTTAGACTTTGCAGGCACTGAGAATGTATTATTTTTGACTGAAATAGTTTTAATTTGACAAGTCAGATTCGTGCAACTGGTGTGTTACTAGATGAGAAAGACGAGTAGCGCGCAATAGGAAGCGTCCATACGGGGTTAAAAATATATTTATAATAATCTTGATTTTGCAGGCACTAAGATGAAGAAGTCGAAGACGCACGACGGCGCGACCGGCCAGCAGAAGGGCGGCAAGGGTGAGGGAATTCTAGAATGTTTATTTTTAAAACATTAAAAAAAACATCTGAATATATTGAAAGATAATGCGCTTGGTGGCTTTATGCATTTCGTGAAGCGCTGACACTAAGGGAAAATCCTAGATAGCAAAACATGAAAGCATTATTAACGCAAACAGCAGAAGAGCGAATATTTGATCAAGGTAACGAAAGGAAATTAGAAAGGTATCAGTTCTATGAATACATGAATACTGTGAAACACATAAGGTCTCAGTTTTTTTTATTGATCATGTACTTGTTTCACTAATCTTACACACTACAATCACTCAAATATGTGTCCACAGCGACGCTGAGGAGTGCCTCGTGCAATGTCTCCCATTGCAGCCGTCCACCACAACAACGAGTCGCCGGCGACCGTGCAGCAGGCGCAGCAAGTGCGCTCGCCGCCGCAGCCGTCGCTCATCGACTGGGCGAGTGTGGAGGAGAAGCAGAACGCGGCTGCAGCTGCTGCGGGTGAGGGAGGGGAAGGGAATCAGTGGCTGCCAGAAGGGAAAGCCGAAAATGCTAAAGTATTAATAGTTTTTGGAAGATTTACTGCATGACATTATGCATCTGGTGCAGATATTGTTGTGTAAGCAGAATTGAGTCCAAAAATCAAAAGCGATGAGAAAGAGCAGTTTATATAGTGAGGTTGAAACGGGAATAGTTTTTGTATTTTGCAATGTCTTATTTGCAGCAATGTCGCCCTCCTACCAGCCGCACTACTCGGCGTCGCCCGGCAGCCACGGCAGCAGGGGCAGCAGCGAGGACGAGTACGAGGTGAGCGATGAGGATTTACGGATTGGTAGGGGGGGATGGGATCGGAGGTTGCGCGTGATTACTTGCGAGAATGAGCGCATCATTCGTACAGACGCGGAAACAGAAACTAGTAGGGCGTTCTCGATTTGCTGCTTTTATTGCACCTTTATCAAAAGATTTCGTCGAAACACCTTTCATGGGCACGCCGAAACGGCGATGTAAATTGCGTTTGAAAATGTTTATTTTCATTTTATATTTATTAATACTTAATTATAATTAATTAATTAATTAATCGCAGCACGGCGGCCACGGCGGACGCGAGCACGAGGAGGTGCTGGGGTCGGACGACGAGGAGCAGGAGGACCCCAAGGACTACAAGAGGGGCGGGTACCATCCCGTGAGCATCGGAGATGTCTTCAATGGAAAGTGAGTGGGATTTGGAGATTTTTTTGGTTTGGTTTTGGGGCAGTTATGAACGCTAAAGGGTGTAATTATTTTTATTGTGAAAACTTGCGAGATTACTGTTGCAAGGGATTTATGTAAATATCGAGGAGCAGTTAGTTTCGATGACAAGATGGGGAATGAAGTAATTATGCAAGTAATGATTTTTAAAATATTTCCCTGTGTGAATGGTGTTTCTCGAGTTCTATGTAACAGGCAGGCGACATTTCTCCTGATTCCATTAAGATCCACGCTATAGTAAATTCATTCCGCAGGTACCACGTGATCCGCAAGCTGGGCTGGGGCCACTTCTCCACCGTCTGGCTGTGCTGGGACACGAACGCGGTACGGTATTAATCGTTTATTGGTTGCTGGTGAAGTACGGTAGTCGGTTGGGTACGGTAGCAATGAGCAATTATCGATTGATTCGTTCCAGAGGAAGTTCGTGGCGCTCAAGATCGTCAAGTCGGCCGAGCACTACACGGAGGCGGCGATGGACGAGATCAAGGTGAATTTTATTTTTAAACTTTAATGATGTTAGAAAATCGAACTTGCAAGTTGTGCGTTGCGAAGGATTCGTTTATTCAATGGAGAAGTCGAAGCAATAATCGATCCTCCGCTTTTTATTTCAAAATCAATCACTCGCTAGGCCTGCCAAATTTGAAGACTGACTATGATTAATGATCTTGCACTCTAATGCTGCTAATTGTATATTGTCAATAGGCTCGAAATAGCTCCTTACGCAACCGCAATCGTTCCCATCCTTTGCAGCTCCTCCTCGGCATCCGCGACGGCGACTCGTCCGACCCGCACCGCGACAAGGTCGTGCAGCTGCTCGACTCCTTCTCCATCTCGGGAGTCAATGGGAATCACGTGTGCATGGTCTTCGAGGTGAGGGATTGGACTCGGTGATTTTCGGTTATTTGACTAGGTTACTTATGCAAGTGCTGGGCGCGATTCGATTTTTGGGGAAAACCTCTTGAGTAGACAGATAAACAATGGCTTGCGGGGGTAGGGCTAGAGCAATCACGTGTGCATGGTCTTCGAGGTGAGCGGTTGACCCGGGTGATTGGAGGTTTCACGATCAAGTTGTTACTGCGATTTTGGGATGCACTGCGCTAAGTTCGAGTAATAGAGGGTTTAAAAGTATCAAAATTATGAGCCTTGAGGATTACTATTACTGGATTGTTGATCTCTCGAGTATGATGCGACTATCGTTAGTCCATCGCCGAGAACATTTAAAAATAAATATAGACCAAGGTGTCCGGCAACAAGCTGATTGATTTATAAAATTAGGTTATTCCTGAAATATTCATGCTTTATTCGCGCTACTGCTTTAGTTCATCTCAGCTACTGGAAGGCGTATTCGTTAGTATACGAATATAAAAAACAAATAACAATGGGGCGCAACAAACGGGTGCAATCTGCTGGGTGATTTTATGAAAATAGGGGTTTTTTTATCCTGTTGGGTTCTTGCTGCACAGATTCTCGATATCAAACATTTTTAGTGGCAATCGTTCATCTGGCCACAAGTAACAGAAACAATAATTACAATGAATTTGTAGGTGCTCGGATGCAACCTGCTCAAGCTGATCATCCGCTCCAACTACGCCGGACTGGAGATCGAGAAGGTGCGCAGCATCATTCGACAGGTGAGCATTTTTTATTTATTGGTTCTAATTGTCTAACTATAATCCACGGGAGGAATAGTCAAAATGTGATTGTGACAGGGGAGACTAGGTCCGCCCTTTTTCTCTTACGGATCATGGTGTAGCTATGATTCAAGCGTTCTTCATACCTTGAGAATTTCTTTCCGACTAGTGCACCGTTTGAAGAATTGGTATGGAGGTCCTGAATTAAATAGCCTTGGGGTGCCCGAAATATCATCGTTTCACCTAGACTACATGCTTTGAGATTATCGAATGTACGTTTTCTACTGAAATCAATTCTGAAATATTTGAAAGCGTTGTCCTGAATTTTCGAGTTTCACCTTCTCCTCATTGTCTGGGGGAATAGTAGGGTGGTTGATTTGAATGCGATGTGTTTTTCAAACAATCAAATTCCGTCAGGTGCTCGAGGGCCTGGACTACATGCACACGAAGTGCCAGATCATCCACACGGACATCAAGCCGGAGAACGTCCTCGTGACGATGACGCACGACGAGATCAAACAGGTACGGTAGATTATTGATTGATAGATTAGCGAGTACGGTAGTCAAAAAGGTACGATAGGTATAGGGATGGTGACGATGGCGCACGGGGAGATCAAGCAGGTACGGTAGGGTTATCGATTTATGAAAGGGTTACGATATTTGCGGTAGCTGGAAAGGATGCGTAATTAGTATTGTTGGAACAAAGGGAGAGATCTTGCGAGTTGCAATCATGCACCCGGAGCCTTCACGCCTCGCCCAGTCTATGTGAACCAGTGAAATGCGCAGAGTGTGATGTTTCGCAGTCTATAACTGTATAGAATATTCAATAATCAAGAGCTTAAAAAAAGAACTGGTTTCACCCAGGCGGTTCGCTGTTCGTGTTCTATTGTATAGTTTGTAGATGCACCGCTGTTCAATACGATGATCATTCCTGAATCATAATTTAATTGAATACATTCAGATGGCGCAGCACGCGGTGGTGGCGACGAAGCTGAACGTGAAGATGAGCGGCAGCGCTGTGAGCACCGCGCCGAGTCACGTCCAGAAGAAGGTGAGGACGGGTTTCATCTGTGATTCAACATGGAGGAGTTAGGCTCCTCGGCTAGTAATGGAGTGTTTGGCGTTGTGAATAGGAACCCAGCCACGTGTAGAAGAAGGTGAGGGGAACGAGATGTGGTTATTGGGTTTCAGGAGTGGATGATAAATCTTCAATCCCATGAGCTTTCAATGGTCCTTGAATTCGTCTTGTAATATCAACAATATCCTCATTTTGGCTATTTCTTATGCGCGTGTGATTTAGGTTTCCCTGGCTAGTAATAGTTTGTTACACTGATCTTGTGCTGATTCGTACTCGTCTGTGAGATCTAAACACTTATGATACTTCTTCTGCATATTGTATTAACCTAAATGTATTTTATTGAAGATATTTTTGTTCAATGCTTGCTTGGTTTCAGCTATTGGTGATATAGCGGATGAGTGGGTTGCGGACGATAGATTAGGAATTGAGTTTAATAAAAAAAGGTTACTGTTTGCTTGCTGCTTCAACTGTGTCTCATAACCCTTGTGGTGTGCACCAGAGTAATTCGATTGGCACGTTCATCTTTAAATTTAGAATAACATTCTCCATTCGCAGGTGGCCGAGACGATGAACAAGAACAAGAAGAAGAAGATGAAGAGGAAACGGAAGAAGCAGCGCGAGCTGCTCGAGGTATGTCCTTATTTCCTCTTGCGATACCTTGCTAGGATACGGTACTCGATGGGCTACAGTAGTTGGATCTCGAGGATCGAAAACTGACTTTTGCGCTTTACCAGTGTTGCTCAAGTTTCAAGAATAGTTGATAGTAGATCGGAACGGATAGGATTTAATGTCTTTGTGATACTGCCTACCAAAAAAAGATTGTTGCACTCACAGTTCATTAAATTAGAATAAGCGGTCACTTCTTATTTGTTCTAATTGCAGGCGCAGCTCAGCCAGATGGAGGGCCTGGCGGTGGACGCGGAGGGCATCGCCAACGTCCTGTCGGTGAGTGGGGGAGGGGTGGATTTAGTAAAATATAATTGATAACTCAAATTTGCCGGGCTGTTTGTATAGCATAACAGTCGTATTAGTGTCGAAGAGTCGTAAAAATGGTTCTGTACCAGTTCCTCTTCATCTCGATTGAAGATTATTTTCATAGTTATATGGGTTTCTTTGCGTAATAACCTGGTCTATCATTAGCTTTCACGAATCTGCGGGCACTATACATATCCGCTGAAACCAAAAAATACCGTTGTGTTGAATAGGAATTTTTTTAGAGCGATATTGTTGTAAACATTGTTCAGAATCAAAAATACCAGCATTTGTGCGAACTCTGAAACCAACTCATGCCCGGTTGTAGCGATCCGCGCCCTCCTCATTCCGCGTACACTCTCACAAAGAGGGCCATGGCCCGCCCGTGCCCAGACTAATGCAGCATTCCCTAAACGGACTGGTGAGAAATGGCTGTCGTGGTGCTGGTGGTGTGGTGGGTGGTGCGGCGCGCACGTCACCGTTTCCCAATCGTCGTACTGTGCATAGAGCTGTGGTGGTGTGTGGCGAATTTCTTGCGTTCGTTTCTCCCTTCTTTTGTGTTCCGCCCCCGCCTCAAACTGCCTGCGGTCTGGGAGGCTCTGATGCTGTTTTCGGTTTAGTGAACCAATCGATTTTCTGGTAATCAGCTCTGGAAATTTTTTATTTTGTCAGCTGCTTGCTCTGTGTCGTGGGTCAATCGATATTGCTATCATTGTTGGCTACCATAACCTGACAATCGTTGCAGGACGGCGACTCGAAGCTCGTCGAGGACATCGACGGCAGTGACGTCGACGTGGAGAACGACGATGACGTCGCGCCGCCGCCGAGCGCGAGCGCCAGAATACCCGGTAGGTCAAGCGATCGATCGATAGGGGAGGGAAGAGGGGTACGGTAGGGTATCGATTAGGCTACGGTAGTTCACAACCCGCATGTCGTTAACCTGTATGCTCACATCTAACCTCTCGCAGTGCAACGGGAAGAGGGCGAACGCCACACGAGTCTCTCGCCGTTCTCCGAGCCTGGTTAGTATTATGATTTGAGGAGCGAACGAAACGGAGATCGCACTGTTTCATTTATAAGTTACTGTATGGAATTTCCGAATGCGGTCAAATATTGCAATTCTAAGTATAAGTTTCATCTTGCTCGGACTGTGTTGCGTTGATCTTCCAGGTCGATTGAGGCTGGGAGCCTGGAAGTAATCTCACTGACTAAATTCCAGGCTCGCCGATGTCGGTGCCGCCGCTGCTGCTGCCGCCCTCGAAGGAGACGCCGCCCGCGGATCAGCTGACGGTATGGGATTTGAATTGTTTGAATTCCCGCCGATTTTTTTGGTAGAAATGAAAGGCTCTATTGAAAATGACCAAGTTATTGAATTTTAGTGAATTCTTGATTTTGTAGGTCAAGATCGCGGACCTGGGCAACGCGTGCTGGACGCACCACCACTTCACCGAGGACATCCAGACGAGACAGTACAGGTGAGGAGTACGGTAGGGTGACGGGGTTACGGTAATAGGAATTTATCGATTCATTGTATAGAGAATCCGAAAAAATCACTCTAAATTCTTGTGGTGCTAGTGGGTTTCACGGCTGTTATTAAGAGTTGAATATGAATCTTCCATGATTCGGTTTGAGTGGCTTTTTCAAAAAAAAATCATTGCTTTCGGAAAGTTGCAAATGTGTTTCGGTGAGGTTATTAGGAGTTGAACTGAGTACTTCGATGATTCTGCCTGATTTGCTCGCCAAAAATTATTATTGATTCGAGGCTTTGTGCTTATCGTTGATGTGTATTTTCTGTCGTATATTAATCAACATCGCTTCTTCTCGTTTGAATACTGTAATTCAGATAATTTAATACAACTGGTTCTAATTACGCCAATCACCCTCAATTGCAGAGCACTGGAGGTGCTGATCGGCGCCGGGTACGGCACGCCGGCGGACATCTGGAGCACGGCGTGCATGGCCTTCGAGCTGGCAACGGGCGACTACTTGTTCGAGCCGCACCAGGGTGAGTGAGGGGGGGAGTGTTGGGCTTTCGAGGAGGGGGTTTGTGACGTGAGAGCTCCCGGGAATAGTAGTTGGTTGGGTCCCGTTAAAAAATACAATAAATACTCGTATTGGTCTTCGAGCTGGCTACAGGCGACTTCTTGTTCGAGCCGCACTAGGGTGAGTGAGGGGGGAGGAGGGTTGGGGTTTCGAGGAGGGGGTTTGTGACGTGAGAGCTCCCGGGAATAGTAGTTGGTTGGGTCCCGTTAAAAAATACAATAAATACTCGTATTGGTCTTCGAGCTGGCTACAGGCGACTTCTTGTTCGAGCCGCACTAGGGTGAGTGAGGGAGGAGGAGTGTTGAGGTTTCGAGGAGCGGGTTAGATGTGATGACGGATCTGAGAGTAGTGTTCGTCCCATGAATAATCCATTGTAAAATATAGTGAAATATGGATAGATGCGAGCCACACCAGGGTGAGAGGGGATTCGGAGAGGGGGGCGCTATGGAGCATGACAGTAGTGCGCGATGAATTGGCAGGGCTAGTATTAAAAATCTAGTCTTTCGGAATACGGTTTCTGATCGAGCAGGTTAGTGGACATGAACATTTAGGATTCAATGAATTGATTTAGCTCTTTTGCTATGCGTTATTTCAATGGGCGACGAAACATCGTTTGATTAAAAAATTACCAATTATTTCGCTCCAGGGAGGCTGGGATTGACATGTGGGACGCGAAATAGCTGCAGGATACAAACTACACTGGGACTCCCTTACAATTAGCCCTTTGAATTCACGAAATACGAATAGCGTTAGCAACTAGCGTAGATCCACCGGTCGCTCGACCAAAGTTCAGCAAGTCAAGCTCATTAGCTGCAGCTGCAGGGTCGAACTACACGAGGGACGACGACCATCTGGCGCACATCGTCGAGCTGCTGGGGTCGATCCCGCCGGCCGTCTACAAGAAGGGCGCCCACTGGAGGGACTTCTTCAACAAGGTACGGTAGGGGTGGGCAGGGGGGGGTAGGGTACGGTAGGAAAGAGCAAGGGAAGGAGAACACTGGAGGGTGCAGCAAGGAACTACCTGAAATGTTGATGTTTCTACTAGGAGATGAATACGAGGCGCAGTGACGATGTTGATTATCGCGAAGGGGGCTGTTCAAATATACCCTAATTAAATTTTAGCCTGTTCTTTGTTGAGCTGCAATAATTAGGGGCAACTATAATAATTTCCAGTTCTCAGTAGATGAATAAAATCAAATGATTGCAGCACGGCAAGCTGCTGCACATCAACCAGCTCAAGCCGTGGTCGATGATGGAGGTGCTGATGCAGAAGTACGAGTGGGCCTTCAAGGATGTGAGTGTTTATTGTTGTTGTTGTTGTTGTTATTTTCGAAATTGGAAACGAGTCTGAAATGTTTCGAAGTACACGTAGATGTTGTGTCACAGCGATGTCTTATGAACAGCTGAGCAAAGATGGTTTAGTGAGAATGCCACTCCATCGGTAAAGGATAACAACCAATACGATTCGTGATCCGGCTTTGGTCCATTTCATTCTGAGTGAATTTGAATCCGATCTGGTGTCGATGTTCAGTGTAATACATCATTAACAACAAATCATTGAAATCGATTATTTCCTCTTTTCAGGCGCTCCAATTCACCTCCTTCCTAACGCCGATGCTCGAGTTCGAGCAGGACAAGCGCGCGACCGCGGCGCAGTGCCTGCAGCACGACTGGCTCAAGCCGTTCGGAGGCAGAGCCCCGCCGGGTACGGTAGATTGATCGATTGCGCTATCGCAGAATGATTTTTTTACTACAGAAAAATCCGAAATTTAAAGGATAAATTGATAGAGCTTTATAAATTTATTTATTGGTGGTCGTCAAATAGCCTCATTTTCAGGCACTGCAGTAGCTGAGGACGGAAGGGAAGAGGGCGAGGCAAAGGCGAATGGCACGACGGGCGAGAACGGCAAGGGAGAGGCGCGGAGGCTGAGGAGGGGTCAGTGGGGTTTCGAGGAGGGGATAACAGTCGATGGTTGGAATTGAGAGCAGTTAGTCGGATGACCTCGTGTAAAAATAAAAGATATCACCCAATCGGGTTGGTGCTGCGCAATGGCGTTATATGTTCGAGTGGTACATGAGGTTGATCGACCTTTGGGGCCCACTAGAAAAAAATTCCCCTCTGAATACGCGTTGCATCGGGGGCATGAATTGAGGATGTTAGCTCTACATTTAATAGTAGTTCCCTAGTTACGAGAGATAACAAGTTGAACTGTTCAAGTCGACTCTAAACTTATTAAGAGTTCGTCTTTTCATCACCAACAAAAAATATAATTTTGATTATGATTTTTCAATTGCAGAGGACCGACTGGCCGACGACAATCAGGAGCCCGGCCCGTCCGGCCTCAACGGCCATCACGGAGACGAGAAGGAGGACGAAGAAGAAGAGGAGGAGGAGGTCGAGGAGGAAGTGATCTCGGTCTAAGCCCCGCCCCCTCTCCCTGCAGACTCCGCCCCCTCTCGTAGACCCCTCTCGATATCCCGATACTACTAACTGACTCCCTGTGATTGGGTCTACTCCCTATTGGCTTTAGCTCACTTTTTCGGTCCCGTTGTTGTCTTTTTTATGTCAAAGTACCCGCTCAATCAATTAACATACACGTTCAAAGATCTGAAGAGAGGCCCCCAGATAATTCGCGCGAGTCTAGGTGCCTACTGCCTCTCTGGTGTCGTTACCCTCGCGCGGTATGATCTTTGATCTTTGATCCCTGATACCTACCCGGGAGTCAAGACACGCCCACTTATCCCTCAATGAGCTCGCGCGCCTCTCGACACGATATATACCGTATTCGCCTGATATACCGTACACCGCACACCTTTTACCGTATACTCTTCCCCTGTTTGTCTGTGGTAGATTTGGCGCGTACTCCTCACATTATTTTCGTCTCCTCATAGCCCCCCCCCCCCAGCAGCTCAATTATTTCGGTGTATTGGCTTCTGTCGTTACCCGAATCAGACTATGATAGTAGACCCTTGCCATCGGTAGCCCCGCCCCGTTTCTGACCGCGCTGACCCTACTCGTTGTTTTCTTTATTATTTCTTTCCTTTTATCCTTGCACCCTAGCTAGTTCACTTCCCCCACATAATTGTTCTTGTCCTCTCTCCCTAATTCACAAATGCCTTTTTCTCCCTTCTCCCATCAGTTGAATCCCACACTCTCAGCAATGATTCCCTCTCTCTTGCTCCCGATTTTTCTCAATAATTTTGCGTGTAGTTTTCGGCGATTTTCGAGTTTATTCGTTCGTAGCTAATCAATCGATATTCTACACGTCTCCTTGTGCGCAATGCACCTCGGGACGCCAATTAATCCAGCCTACTCGACCCCCCCCCTTCCCCCTCCCTTATGCTCCAGATCGATAATCTCGATCGATAGTCTCTCACTGGGTACTGTGTGATCTACTACCGTTTCCCGCTACCGTAAGACCCTCACCCTACAGTAGGCAGCTACTGTTCGGCCCCTCGCTCCCTCATTTCACTCCACTACCCAGCCTCAATTTATGCAAAATTCGTGTAATTATTGATTAATGGATATTATTATGATTCTTTTCTCCCCCCACTATTATTATCTCTTATCCTGTCTCTGATTCATCGAATATTGTGTTTCGCCTCTTTCCCTAGACTACTCTTTCATGGCCGAGTTATTATTTGTCGTATGATCGGAAGTAAAGATGCGTAATAACGCCCTGTGGGGTGGTCTTTTGCACAAAAGAATAATCGATTATCTGTGAAATTCAGATATAACAGGGAATTTGAAGAGTTTTCAATAGACGATGATGGTTTCGAGTTGTAGAATTGGCCTTTTGACCATCTTCTCTTCGTGAATAACAATCTTTGCGCCTTTCGCTATTACCTTCACTGCCCTGATGATCACCTTTGTGTTCAGGAGGGCAAAGGAAGGTTGGCATTTAGCCATTCCTCTCCGTCCTTTTTATGAGCCACTGACTCAGCCCAGTCTTTGTCTCTCGTTCTTTTTCAACTTTCGGTTGGACGAAGTTCTCTTCTTTTTTCTTCGGTCATTGCGTGGCACACTTTTACACGGGGAAGAATTCGTATTTTTGTCGTATTCCTTGCCCGACTCACCGACTTTGAGATTCACTCTTTGATTGCTGTTCATCCCTTTAATTGATCGTTGATCGTGCCTATTGCAGTCCTGCATGCTCTACACGCGTGCGATGTCTTACTCATCAAGAAATGAAGGAAAACAATAATTGTGAGATCAAAAGTATGTGTAATTTTTAGAAGAATCATCGGCGAAGTACCGTTGATGAATAGAAGAATTACCAAAACAGCTATGAAAAAAGATTAATCAAAACATATGATTGCAGCTCCATCCGCCGAAGATGAAGGGATCCCTGAACAATGGTGGAGGTATGAAATAATTTTGAATTATAAGAAAATAACTAAAGCTAGGAACAAAACAACTATGGGAGAACACATAATTACAGGCATTCCCGCCCAAGATGAAGGGAAGCCTCTCCAAACGTCTACGCAGTAACTCAAGAGGAAGAAGAGAAGCAGGACGAGGAGAGGGCAAGGCGAAGAACGACACACTCGAGATTGAAGACAACGAGATGGAGGAGGTTTCCCAGTCTTTGGGCGGCCAGTTCGGATGGCCTCAGCCTCAATGGCAGACCCCGCAGTGTCAACAAGTCATATGTGGAGCCAATCAGCCAACGGAGACTACGCTCCAGCAGTGAGAAAATGTGTCCAGGAGGTTAAAATAATAAAACAGTGAATTAATCTTCAGGGAAGCAAGGCATGGCCAGGGGTAGTACGGAAACATTAGTAAGAGGGATAAGGGTGCAGACCGTCTTGATGTCGCACAGCGATCCGAACTAATTATTGTGTGCTTCCATAGACTATGGACCATAGTGTGGGAGATTTATTCAATCGCAAACTGAAGCGTGATTTTGAAAACTTGTTTTCTTGAATCGCTTGCTGTTTTAGACAATATTTCTATGCTGACGTAGTGGAGAAGCACAAGCCTGTGTCACATACACGAAGAAAAATTAAAAATAACAGATGTGAGGATCGTGTTGTTAGACACCTACCGTAATGCTGTGCTGTCTAAATCGAATTTCTTTTAATCTAGACCTATTTCGAGAAAAGTGCTGCATTTTTCTTGTAAAGAATGAGACAACGCATGTAACAAATGCATGGAATTCCCGAACTTATGTAGCGAACTCGAGATATTTGCCGTTGAAAGTTTCATGCTCGATTTGTCAGCTCAAAACTTTATTTTAGTGTCAACCTCTTCATTTCTCTCACTTATAGCCTCCATCTGAAGGGCTCAAGAACATAAAATAAATTATTAATATTAAACCCATTATAGAAAACGCCGAAAGGTATGAAATAATTTTGAATTAAAAAAAAAATTGTTTGCAAGTTCTGCGAACTGTGTTTACGAAATCGCACTACATTCACACCACCGCTATTTCAGATTGCTGTGTGTCGTCCATGTGTCGCGTGTTATGTATCAGTCCTTCTTTGTCTGTCCGGTCTATCTCTGAGAGCGAGCGAAAGAGAGAGCGCACCCGTCTGGTCTCAATACTGTGCTGTGTTCAATAGTGCTTCAGTCTAATGCCGGAAATGGAGGGAATATTGTTGATCCGAGGTATTGAAAATGTATTCTTTATGTTCAGGAGTGTAAAGGAAGGTTGACATTTAGCCACTGCTCTCCGTCCTTTTCTATGAGTCAGTGACTCATTTCTGTCTTTGTCTCTCGTTCGTTTTCTTCACTTTTCTGCAGAGGTCGTCTCTTCTCCCCATTCTTTCTTCCGTTACCTGACACACTGCTTGTCTGTTTCGTGAAGTTTACTGTTTGATTTCCCTTGATTCCTATTGATTGATCGTTCCTTTTGCAGTCCTGCATGCTCTACACGCATGCGCAGTGATGATGATGTCTTACTCATCAAGAAATGAAGGAGAACAATGATTGTGAGATTAAAAGTGAGTGTAAACATTTTTCATTTATCAATGATTCGTCGTGTCGATTCATGGAGAATAATTCTTAGCGTATTGAGTAGTATTAGAGTGCACTTCGCTTGACAGATGCCTCACTGATTAAGATAAATGCCATTGCACAGCACAGCGCCTCCTTTGTTCTCTCCAGATAAAGGTGAACAAGGGGATTAATTTTTGAACTTTCCCGCGTTCTCGTAATCGAACTGCAAAACACCTTCGGAATTTGAGATGTCTCTGAAACGTATCACGACTCTCCAGTTTAAAACGTGAATTGCGATATGTTTCAGCAACCTGTCATCGAATTTGCAGTTCGATATGTAAAGTGATACCCCTTTTCTGTAGGAGTAGAATGCTGTGACAGCACATTCATGCACGTCAGGCTAGCTGCAAAATCCTAGTCATAGAGTTAGAGACCGCAGGCTCCGCCCACTTTGTGGGGATAGAGAAACGCGCAAAACCTGCGCCTAGGGACTACAATTCGAATGCGCAACCAAAATGGACAAGCTAGGGCGCGTTCGGTAGCTATTCAGAACCTTTATAAAGGGTCCGTGGAGCAGCATGATCGGACAGTTTTAAGTAGGTCAAAAACAAGCACAAAGGAGTGAA
>LS597818.1:116511-130365 GCA_900490775.1 Pristionchus maxplancki
CCTCTGTAACTCTCACTACTATCTCAATCCATCTCTCTCTTTCTGGGTATGTGTACCCGTTTAGACATTTCTGGGTATGTGTACCTGCATAGGAAACCCTCTGTAACTCTCACTACTATCTCAATCCATCTCTCTCTTTCTGGGTATGTGTACCCGTTTAGACATTTCTGGGTATGTGTACCTGCATAGGAAACCCTCTCTAACTCTCACAATCTCTATCGATCTCTGTCTCGAAATGGAACCAATTCAAATTGAATGTTCATATTTTTTAAACAGTTATTCGAGTCTGTTTGTTTGCCTGTCGTCTCAGTGTAAACATTGTCTTCCGAAGGACATCTTTATTCCGCAACAAAATGATGATATAAGGTAGAAATATAGATAGGTGATTGGAGACAGATTGGATGTTTCGATTAATTGGTGGAGGTCGGGGTACGGTAGGATACGGTCGAATACGGTATTTATGCGCCGTAGACGCTCTCGTCGGAGTAGGCAATGTAGAGGAAGCGATCCTCCTCGTGATGGTCCTGAAGGGAATTTGATGAGTACGGTATCCATCGTTCTATTGATTTGATTTTCCTACAGTACCCTTTCACAGTCATCGTTTTCTTACGAAATCACCCCGCTTTTGCAACGATTGTATTTACGGAATTTGATGAGTTTCGATTGATTGATTTAACTACCGTAATCCTCATCTACCGTACCTGGTACAGCTGTCCCATCGTCGCGGTCGTCTGCGGGATGGTGTTATTGACGAAGAAGAAGAGGGCGTCTTCGGGGCGGAGATGGATTCTGAAGGGGAACGTCATTCAATTGCTGAAACTGAGGGGGGGGCGTCTTGTTGAAGAGTCCTTTCAAATCCGAGCTAACAAGCTAGGGAGGGAGGCCAGGGGGTACCAAATTTTTCGAAAAGATACTTGATTTGTCTAGTTTGAGCTCTAAGTATCCCTTCAATCGATGTTGCAAACGACAATTGTGTAGCGAGTCGAGATTCTCACCTCTTTCTAATCAGAAAGTAGAACTGTCCCACAGTCAGATCCGCCGGCACGAGATACTTCTTCTTGTCCAGGTCCTCGAGTTTGCTGTTGGGGGCCTAAATAATTTTGTTGTTGTTGTTATTGTTTTTGTTATTGTTATTCATGAGAAAAACAAACAAACCTTATCCACAATAACAGGAATGCGATCGGGTTGCTTGGTTCTGATCTTGTCCCCCTCCGCCCTTCTCTTCTCGAAGTTGTTCTCCTCCTTGTACGCCCACTTCATGCTGATTTATTAACTAAAACAAGGGTTATTAAACAAATGATTAATTAATTGAGCCATAAATACAATAAAAAGAGTGGAGGGAGGTATAGAGAGCAGGTCGGGTAAACGAGTGAAGAATGAATGAATTTCCGCTCCAAATCTCGGCTTTTATACGTCCCATCGAAGAAACGCTTCCCGGTGGCATGGATTGAACAAGCGTTTTCTAGAAGGACGCCAGGACGAAAGTGAAGGGCACCCAGAGGAGTAATGTTAGCTTGAAGACTGCATAAGTCCGTTCAAATCAACGGCGTCATGGCGACGTTCCAAAAAGCAATTTCGCGACGATACCACGTCAGTAGTACTCTCTCGCTTGTTCCCTTCTTCCCTCGCTATCTCTCGAGCACCACCTATGGAACGCCGGAACCAGTGATTAAACGGAAGGGATTCCAGAGGGGGTAATGTTAGCGTGAATACTAAAACCGTTCAAATCATCTTGGCAACGATCCAAAACCCAATTTTGCGAAGTATTCTCACTTTTCTTGCTATCTCTCGCGCACCCGCTATAGAAATCCGTTCAAATCTTGACTGAATAGATGGGAAGATGATCGATTCGTATGCTATTGATTCAGCACTCCGATTCAACCTCGGGCACATGATCTTTCGGCGCGCGAGGGCGCGCAAACACCTCGTCCCCTCCCACTTCGCCGCCGGTCTCTTACCCGGCGCGACTAGCACGCGCCCTCTCCATGCCCTATATAGCCGGGCGGCGGAAGAGGCGCTTCCGGGAGGTGGGAGATCACCGGAGGCGGAGAGTCTCTGAGGAGAGATTGTCCTAAGTTTGAACTTAATGCAATCTATTCTCATAGTCACCGCCTCCTGTGGCCTTTCTCCTCTCACAGAAAATGTCAGACTCATTCCTCTTTTTTTAGATCACACTCAGTACACATTTATTCCTGTTTTTTCATACGATCCTAACCGAATACCTACCGTATCCTAACATAACCGACTATTTTGAAAATATCAGTTATCTTTCAGAAAATCGTAGCTAGGTTTTCTAAAGCAACAAGGTAACTCATGCAAAATCAGCAGTCCGTCCACTATTCTGCAAGCTCGACGACTCCTGAATTCTCCTCGAGTAAGGGGGGCACGCAAACACCGCGTCAACACCGAACCTTGCTGCAAAATGAATCACAGAATGTGAAAACTCGGTTCATGTTCACCCCTTCCTCATCATAAGTCCCTAGGGTAGTTCATTTTATGCAGCTTCTGAAGCCTATTATTCGCTCTACAACCTCAGCTTCCGCTTTCTTTGGCTGCATTCCGTACTGCGTTCCCAACAATCACTGCGTCCTTTCATCAACATAATTTCTTTATCCAATTTGCTTAGCACGGTGACAACAAGTAAAGAGGAGGGATGCAAAGAATAAGAATAGTGTGTGGTGGTGTGAATGGGCAACGAGCATTCATCGCTAATCGTCATTTGAGCGCGTCGGAAATCGCATTTTTCTGTACTGCGAAAAATCGATAACTCATGCAAATATGGGGGAATCACTCGTAGAGTGAGAGAGGGGCGGTGGGCCACACCAAGTATAAAATGGGAGAGGGGTCGTGTAGGGAGTACTGTAAAACGAGGGGCGGGTCCAAGAGTGAATACCCGAAGGGGGATACGGTAACAATAGCGTGCGCGCGCGGGGTAGGTCAAGAGGGGCGAATCTCAGATGGGGGCGGAGTCTAGTCGATATTGGATCGGTGTGTGGGTGTGGGGTTGATACGGTTTGAGCTGGGGCTACAGTAACCCTGGATGAGGGCAATCAACAACTGAAATATCGATCGATCGATTTGAGAGAGGACGAAAGCACTCGCGACAGCTCGCGTACAAGTGATATAAGGCGCGGGGGTGGTCGCAATAACAAAAAGGGGCGGGGCTTCAAGGGGGCGGGACTTGGCCGTATGATGATGAGTGGATAACTACTACGCAAGGCACTGCGGGGTGTTTGGGTGTGAAAGGACATTCGGCGGGGAGGCGAGGGGGCTGATACGGCGGGCATAACTCGCTATGTGTATTGGAAAAAGGAACGGGGAAGGGGCGGGAGCGGGAGGCAAAAGAGGGGCCGGAGACGGTTCAACAACTAACAAATACATATACTTCTCTCGACAATCAGAGCTCAAAAAGAGTGTAAAAGGGGGAAAATGATAAGAAAAAACACACATCACGATGATATATTCTATGGATTAGTTGTCGACAATGCAAAAAAATGGGGGATACTGTAAGCTATATCGATTTATGGGTGTCTCTCGCGCGCGAATAAATCTCGACTACTGTGGGTTAGAATCCCAGATGAGAGCAGAAAAAACAACAAAAATGAAAGGAGGAAAACACTGAGCGGGGGCGTTCGCGCGTGTCTCCATCAACTGATCTCGGAAATGATTCTGTGGAGCAACTCTCGGTGGAGGTATTGAAAAACAACGATTGCAAAAACAAATAGGATAGAAAAAAGTGTACAAAAACGCTACTATAAGGTCACACACTTGAGTAAAGGTTTGATAGCATATTGTAAACTAGAAGGCACGGAACGATATAATAATTAAAAAGAAATTAGGGAGAGCGAAAGATAGAGTCGTCGTGTATGTGAGGCGGGGTGGGAATGTGTCGTCTCGGGATCAATAAATTCCTCGACATTACAGTACTTTTGTCAATCGATTGAACCCGAGCGCGGAGAGTATTGGAGCGGGATACGGTAGGGTGTACGGTAGGCTGCCCGGCGACGGCTGCTCATTGCATCGCCTCGTCACTGCAAAAGACATCAATCCATAACATGTAAAAAAATCAGTCCTCGATCTCGACTACCGTAACCCCAATCAATCAATAAAAGTCAGTCCTCGATCGACCGAATACCGTACCTCGCGGGATTGCTCCTCCTCACTCTCGGCTTGCTCATGATGATGTTGTTCTGCTGCAAGAGAATTATTATTATTTTATTTGTGGATCAGATCACTCTCGTTCAATAATTGTTTAGCTTAGTGAGGCTTTCATCTCCTCGATGAAACTTGAACGTTCGTTACGAATCGCAAGTTGCACCTCCCGCAACAACAAGATTTTTACCGATGCATTACGTAAATCCTAACCAAATTACACTCTAGTCTCGTTCAAACTACGCTTCAACCTTGATCAAACTGCACTCTAGTCCCGACCCTCCCTTACCTGCTCGAGCACCGAGGGCGCCACATAAGCTACAACCTCTTCGATCAAACTACAACTCTAGACTAAACTCTAGTCTCGATACCCTCGTACCTGCTCGAGCACCGAGGGCGCCACGTAGGTGAAGCCGGCGAAGGGGTTGTTCTCGGCGAGCGAGAAGGTGGCGTCGCACGGCGAGTCCACCGGCGTCATCTGCAAGGGATATTTTATGGGCAATTAGTAAAACGGTGAAACTCGAAATGGATGGGATTGCGCGCACTAATTCACAACAGTCTGTTTTGGGGAAATTAATAAAATATTGATTAATTGTTGTTCTCACGACGGCCAAGAATCGATCACAGTTTGAGGTCTGCCACATGATTTGAGCTCACTGCGAACCGCGAAAGCGACAAGTCTTGTTAGCGAATGCAAGAAATTGAGTTTCGCAACTTTTTTGTTGATTTTTTTCAAAAGAGGCAGTAGAATCATAATAATGCTGTCAAATAACATGTAGCAACTGTGAAGCGCAAACAAATCTAGCTGGAATTTCATCAATATTACAGTGCTAACTACAGTAATGTCTTGGCTTCCGTAATACTACAGTAACCTCTCCCTCACCTTGGTGAACTTTGTGTCGAACAGCGAGGCGTCCTCCTCGCTCTGTATGTCCGGCTTGAACGGCGGCTCGATCTGGAAAATCGATAATCTATACCGTGACCCATCCTTCGACTACCGTAGCTCTAAGCCACCGTAACCCAACCACAAACGTCGGCTACCGTACCTCTCTGGCGTACACCAGATCCCAGTCGAGGTGGCGGAAGAAGGGGTGCGCCTGCAAGGAGGAACATGGGATTTTATAGACGCAGCAGTCGTAAACTGACAAGCGCCCATTGCAAGTAAGGAAGTAGTTTTATCGCGGCACGAAACCGCAGCCAGGTTTAGAATATGCACTTGCAAATAACTTTGCAAACAGCTGATATTTTGTGGGGATGATAGAGATTGAGACCCAGATAACCGAAAGCGCATTACAAGATGCTCACGACAAGACATCAATTAATTTAGTCGTAGCACGGAACCGCCTGGGCCACTACCAAAGAATCCGCAGTTAGCCTATCACCATCATGCTAAAGGGAAATATTGCGGTCCTGCCTCCACGATGAAGAAAGCAACCTTCTACTAATCTCCAACCCTACCTTGATGTCATTGGCGTCATCCCCACCCGCTCCGAGTCTCGTCTCGACGTGCCTCTTCAACAGCTTCTTGATGAGGTCGCGCGCCTCGGGCGAGAGGTACGCCGGCAGGGTGAGACGGCCCTGAAAGTACATGATTAAGAAAATCCCCCTTCTATTTGCATTGGATGAACCCAGAAGCCTTCCGTAATAAAAAAAAACATTAGTTTTCATCATAGCCTGCATCTCGAAAAACTAATTTATTTTATTTATCCCTGGAACTGAGCACTATCACCGAGCAGCTTCGAAGACTAGATAGGGCGCCATCGAGAAACGCAAACGTGCAATTTATCAATTCAACTCTAGTCGCTGCAAAATAAATACAGTGATAGTCATAAAGCCAGTTTCTAATTCTCGCTACCGTACTCCCCTCCTACCGTACCTTGAGGATCTTATCGATCGTCTTCTTCCTGCTCTCCGCCGTGAAGGGCGGGCCGCCCGTGAGCATGTCGAACATGAGCGCGCCCAGCGACCACCTCAAAATAATAATAACAACAATAATAAAATTTATTGCTCTTTGTATTCTTATCATTCACATTTTCGATAAGAAAATAGCAAAATCCGCAAAAATGCAACTAGTAGACTTCTCGCTGAGTGCTTTTCATATCAACGTGCTGTCACATCACGGCTAATGGGTCGGACTATTATTGATACAAATATTTTCAATAAAATTAGTCATTAACTAATTAATTACTAATTAACACTCACCAATCGACGGCCTTGTCGTGTCCGCACCGCATCAGAATCTCGGGCGCCATGTACTCTGCAATGGATGACGTCAGCGATGATCAGTGAACAGAGCAAAGAAATGTAACGCAACTACAAGTAGCTTTCTTGCTGCACTCTACTCTTATCATTGTGCTTCTCTCACCGCATCGGCGATCCCGATCGTCCTGTTACCAAAAACTATTTTTTGAGGAACCCTGGAGAACTATTCATCATAATGCAACTAGCGCGCTTCTCGCTGCACTCTTCCTAGATGACTGCCTCTAATTCATAATTATGCTTGACTGTTGAATGACGTTTTAAAACAATTATTATACAACTCCCAATTAAGGTAAACCAAATTTAAATTATTAATTATGCTAATCAATAAATTCACCAATAGTTCCACAGAAGGTGTGCGTCTTCTCCTCCGCGTCCAGCGTCTCCTTGCACAGGCCGAAGTCCGTCAGCTTCACGTGACCCTGGAGATGTCATTATTAAAATATTGTTTTTTTATTCACAAGACGAACCATTTTCATTGCGGTTTCGTGTAATCCACTAATCTGATAAATTTTCTCAAACGCAATCATGATCTTTCAGATACTTGTTTCACCTCCCAATCAAATGTGCCATTTACCACCCCAACCCAATCATCTTTGATTGCCCTCGAAAAAACCTGCCAATAAAACTACAGCAGAATGAGATACAATACAAATCCAGTTCCACAAATTCTATACCTTCTGTTCCTTGCTTTCCTTATGATCTTGTGGCAGCTGCTCTCTCTCATTCTCAAACCATTCACTTCGCTACCCAGTAACTTATTGCGATAAAAACTAAACATTCCAGCAGAGTGACCAATGCATGCAAGATCCCCGTTTCAGCACCTAATCATACGCCTCTGTAGTTGCGCAAACCAATGGGAACTCGCTTTCGTTTTCTAAACAAAATCAATACTCCCCTCCCTTACCGTACCTTCGCGTCCAGCAGGATGTTCTCCGGCTTGAGGTCGCGGTAGATGATGCCCTGCAAATCGATAATTACTGATCTGCAAAAATCAATAATCCACTACTGTATTCGCATAAGTACGAACATCAGTCATCGATAGGCAACCCCAACCGCCTACCGTACCTGCTCGTGGAGGTGCTCGAGCGAGACGACGATCTCCGACAGGTAGAAGGCCGCCGTGTCCTCGAGGAAGATGCCTGAATGGAGGGTATACGGTTACGGTATCCTTAGGTTACGGTAACCGAATAATTGATATTAGTTTCTTTCCCAAATGAAGTGACATTGACAAGCCTATCCGATACCTCAATATGCCGCGAAACACAAATGGAATACTTCCTCAAACTAAAACAAACCAGTAGCATTGTAGCCTCATCAAGCTGCTATAACTGAATTTATAATCAGACTGTAATGTGCTGACGGAGCTGGTTGATGTTATTAAAAATTAATTCAACAATAGTGCCTGATCCCCGACTAGCAACCATACCTTTACCTACTGTATGCATTATCGATTGTTTCAATATACTCCTTCCCTACCGTACCCCCGACCATGCTCTGCTCTACCGTACCCTCTCTCTCCAGGTGCATGAACAGCTCTCCGCCCGACAGGTACTCCAGGATGAGGTACAGCTTGCCGCCCGTCTGGAACGCATACGACAGGTCGCATATGAACGGCGACTTGACCTGCAAAGTAGCGATTTATTGATTGAAGGAAATCAGTTCGCGATCATCAGGATACTATATCCCAAACTAAAACAAACCATCCTTTTGATCAACGAAAGATTGCAGCCATTTCCAAGCTCCACATTATTCTCAACCCTCAAACTTCCGTTTCATCGCACTGTCATATTGCCCACACGAAAGGACAATGCAATCACATTCTATTTTTTATCCAATAATACTACATCTGAACCCATCAATCACTAAAGCATTAACTGAATTTTTCCTTTTTCCGAAATAAAATCACTTCTCGACCCCTCAGTTACTGTACCCCTCCAACTACCGTACCGCCTCGAGGATGTTCCTCTCCGCGCGCGTGTGCGCCGTGTCCTTCTGGTTGCGCACGATCGTCGCCTTCTTGAGCACCTGCAATCAATCGATAAGTGACTACCGTACCCCAATCATTGACCAATCAATAACTTTCGTAATCAACAGGTACCGTACCTTCATGGCGAAGATCTTGCCGGCGTCCTGGCCGGAGGTCTTGCGCACCTGAATAAAGCCAGTTCTCGATCGCCCTTGGATACTGTAGCCTCAGAGTTCGGAAAATCGATAATTGCACGCACCTGGAACACCTTGCCGTAGCCGCCCTTGCCGAGCACCTTGAGCAGCACGAAGTCCTGCGGTCCGACCTGGAAGAGTAACTGAATAGCTAATAAAAAATAATTGAGGATTATGTGTGTTGCTATTTAGCATCAGTTGCCTTCGTATCGCTGGTCTGATAAATTGTTCAACTAATAAAACCAATGAAACGTGAACCTAGGCGCTGGAAATCAAAGTATTATACTGAAAACGACTCATTGTCAACAGTCAAATCACGGGTCAATTAATAACGATAAATATGATTACAGCGAAACACGAACCTAGCTTACCAACCGGGCAGAACAGGAAACTCATATGAAAATTGTAAAAAAAACCTTGACACTGGGGTTGACGACGATGTCGGTGAGCTCGACGGCCTCGAAGCGGGGGTCGATCGGGTTGGGGCTGCAATTGGGAGAATTATAGCGGAGTGATTTTGATGAGTGTCAACCTGGAATGTAGAAGTTGCTCCAATCGCACTTATCACGCATGTATGTGCTAGGTTTTCCTATTCAAGTCAACATTCCAACTGGCGCTTACGGTTTCACCTATCGCTCTAATCACTTAAATACCGCTGATTCTAATCACGGTTACTACCTCTACATAAATAAAACCACTTCTCGATACAGTTCCGATACTGCAGTCTAATCGATACTCACATGTAGCTGGAGCTGGGCGGGGGTGCGGTCACCGTGCCGTCGAGCACGCCCTTGTACTCGTCAATGTCGTCATCCATGTCCTCGTCCATCATCTCCTCCTCCTGTTAATTAGGTATTGTAATTAAATAGCTAATTAAGCAAATTAACTAATTAACAACAATCAATAAGTGCAACGCAAGGTCATCAGGCAGTCGGAAATATTTCGCTCTAAATCTCCCTGCGAGGTTTCGGTCACATCTCGCGCACAACTTGTTGGCGCAACACTGTTTGTCAATACGAGATAGGGATCTAGCTCTTCTAAAGAACAAAATTAATATTTTAATTAATTAATCAAAGTCTCACATTTCTGGCATCCTCATAGTCCTCATCCATGAAGAAGGTATCGTGGTGCGACATCGTTGCGCGCTGCTGTCCCGTCGGCGATTAATACTGCAAATCAATTAATAAACAATATTAATTAATTAATTAAAATGGCTAATTAGCAATGAAACTCAAAGCAAAACAACAGGTTTCGACAGTCATTTCCTCATACAATTTCAC
Organism: Pristionchus maxplancki; assembly: GCA_900490775.1. NCBI lineage: Eukaryota > Metazoa > Nematoda > Chromadorea > Rhabditida > Neodiplogasteridae > Pristionchus > Pristionchus maxplancki. The sequence goes on from LS597818.1 coordinate 126,366, forward strand.
AACATTTGTATTCTGGCAAATTTTGTAATGGATAACGAAAATCCCCGTGTTTTGTGCCCGATGAGTTCTCGCCTCGGCGGAACTACAAAACTTCACATTTCTGAACGGAGGAGAAAGTTCACTCTCAGATGCTAAAGACATTTAGGAATGAGATGATGGGAAAGGTCTTCGGGCGGCTAATCGTAATAGCTTTATTGGCTAATCTTTCCCTGATCAAAGTAACGAAAACGCGCATATTAACGAGCGAAGAGCGGACATTATCATGGAACCATACGCAAAATCTAGCCAAATTTTGTTAACCGGGTATCCGCAACACGAGTATCGGCGAATACCTCTCCTAGCCCACCAGTGGTCACACTTCTCCTACCCGACTACTACTCGAAAGTGGAGGCGCCCTCTCCATCTCAAATCTCTGCGTGAAATGGCGACTGATTAGCTCGGATTTGCGCGCTTCCAAGGGATTATTAGCTGCCGTTGAAGCACAGAAGCGACTGGGCTCCAATAAATGATTTCAAAACCATCAGACAAATCAAATACTCAAATTCGAAACCCCAATCTGACTGGTCACCTTTCCTCCCGGAAAAAAGCACAATTGGGAGCCCGTAACCCGAGCCGCGCGGGAGAGCACTCCGAACGGGGAAGAAGAGTGGAAAAGGCGCGTGCGGGATAAATAGATCACAGATGAAACATCACATCCATTCTTATTGTTAAACCCAGCAAACTTTTACATGACATCTCGTTGGATAGACAGCTCTAGATAGCACGTGGAAAAGAGATATTCCGGTTTATAGGGCGAGATAGCATGCGTAATGGAGAACCATGGGCGGAACGATCCCGTGGATTAGACGTTTCGTCTCCTCTACTTCCCATGTGATGGGCACTCGGGGCGCTAGTCACTCTCGTCAGCTCTATTTTGTGGTTTGTGAGTGAGCTTTCCTCTCTAGTCTATCAGAGCTGCGAGAGTGCGTGTGAAATGGAGAGAGTGCCAAGTGTTTTCATTGGTTGCGAAACGACGCGATTTCACCGACATCCCCAGCGGTTGTTTACCGCACGGCCGAACGATGACGATGCCATTGCGACCAGTTATGCAATTCTCCCACCCTCTCCAGTTTTCCTGCTCCTACACTTTGTCTAACTTGCTAGGCAACAGATGACATGGAGAGAAAATTACCACTTTTAGTCCTGTTGTGCAACCACTAATAAACACATTATTTTCTCTGCTTTCTGCTATCGCACCTGCTATACAGAGAGAGTTGAACACGTATTCGCCAAATTATGAAACCACGTACCTCAGTAAACTTTCACTCGGGAGGGGAAGAAGAGGGAATAACGATGACGATTTATCGATCGGACCTATCCAATCCTCATTCACGGGACTGCAAAGACTTGACGTGGCGAAAGGGAAACAAAGAGCATCCATCAATCGGGGAGGAGAGGTACTTTCGCGATAAGAACCAAGAATGCAGGGTGCACCAAATGACTTTCGGCCTAAGATCAAGAACGGATGAGCTCCTATAAATTTTGACCAATCAAAGGGGGTGGAAATCAATAGCGAGTTTCAACTTTTCGATTAAATCAAGATCCGAAATTCACGTTTTGTAATGGAAAATAGAGGAATTAGCGATGCAAATCAATAGCGGGTTTCGGCTTTCAAGCTCGGAACAAGACCAGGAAAAGTCCGCGCATTCGAGCATCAATCAAGAGCAGTGCGCGATGAAAGGGAAGGTGACAAGGGGAGGGGAGATAGTGATAAGGCGTGTGATAGCGGCCGATCGATAGCAATTACAAGCGGACTAAAATTAATAATATTTAAAATTAATAATAAAAATCTAAAATAAATGGTTAAACAATATTGATTTTCCGAGAAGTGCTAACCCGGCGCGTTGCGGTTTCCGCGCTTATCAACTGATTTGCTATCTTTCCCTGATACCCTAGCGAGTACGAATGATAGGACGCCTCCACTCTATTCACACCATTGAAACCTCTCCTCGCAGAAAAAAGAAGCGAAGCGTTGCCACGGGGGTGAATCATACACAAAGGAATGCACGCGAGTTGCACAATGGAGACGGAACGCGGAAAACAGTTCTCAAATGCGCAAAAATAAGTGTTTGTGCCAAAGATCGGGCCGAAGCGGATTGACAGGTAAGCAGGGGAGAATAAGACCGACGTAATCTGTGATTATAGCATGATAAGAGCGGTCTGTCGACGAAGCAAGTACGCGCGGGCACAGCGTTACACACATCGCGCATTGTTTCTTGCTGGCGCAGCAAAATTGCGGCCCAAACAAGTGCCAATAATGGTTCGACGACCTCTCCGAGTTGCGATAAGGCGAATGGTGTGTAATGCTCGGTGTAAGAATGGGTTGCGATTGCGCGCGAGCGAGGGAGAGTAGCTATAACTGAGAAATGGCGAGCGAGAGCCAGGTAGTGGACAGGGACGAGAAAGAAACGAGTGATGACGAAGGTAAACCGAGGAATTCGTGTGTATACCTGGTGAGAAAAAAGTGCTTAGAGGACGTGAAGGAGCGGGCAAATCAGAGAGAGCGCTGCGGGCACACAGACAACGAGAGAACAGCCGATCGCGCGCGCACTTGCTACGCGATCGATGCGCCGCGACGCGTCGGGTGAGCTGCGGCGCGTCGCGGCGACCCAAAAGCGCCACCGTTGACGGTGTCAGAGGCTTCAGAAGCCGCGAAAACAAGGAAAACGCGTACCGTACAAGGAAGTAACGGAACAAAGGAAAAGCCATACTAGGAACTTTCGCGCGGAACTTTCCTGGTTTTCGCGTCTAAACTACTGTAAGTTTCGCGCATCAAACTTTTCTTCTCGTCGTCTGACACCCTCTCGCTTGCGCGTGCACTTTCTTATCTTTCAAACTCATTTGACCGTTTTCATCCGCATATCATCATTGTTCCTATTGTTCTCGCGTCATAGTCTCTCGGAAACTCCTGTGTGTCATCCACTTTTCCATATTCTTGCCTAATCTCCTCTATTTCGTCCATGCCGTGCTCATTACTCTTCGCGATTTCCAGATTTGACCGCCGTTTCATGTAAATGTCGGCCTTTTCTCCTCAAATTGAATATTTAGCCATGAGCGGGCGTGTTCTGCTCCGTGCGAGCAGCTTCGACAGCCACAACATGCACTACCCGCTGCTGGGAGGCGACGGGAGGATCTCCAAGGTACCATTTTTTTTGATTTTTGTTGCAATCAGACGTTCCAATCATCCTTTATATCCACAATTTCCATCTAAATGTCGCGATATAGCATTAAACAAGAGCCTCATGCATGAAATACGGCTTTTTGCCTCACAAAATATCATTTTTGAGGTCAAAATCTTCGTTTTAATCATGAAATTCGCAGGACCGTCGTCGCTTCGTCGTCCTCTCCTTCTTCGACTTCATGCTCGTCATGCTGCTCTGGTTCATCTGCACGGTTCGAATTTACCATGTTTAAACAATATTTAACACCGATTAGCACAATTCAAAGCGTACCCTAGACTCCAGGGTAGAAGTTGCTCACACCTTGAATCACAATGGCACTCTGTTGTTTTCAATGAATAACAGGGCAACAATACTCATACCCTTTCCCCAAAGCTATTTAATGCTGTACTACGCTCCGCAATGAATGAAATCAACTGGGGAACCGATGGACTCATGATAGATGGAAAGATCCTCACCAGTCTCGAGTACGCAGACGACATTGTGATAATAGCGAAATCGAGATCGGAACTAGAACGAATGCTGACAAAACTAATGGAGGCTTGTTCGCGAGTCGGATTGCAAGTCAACGATTCAAAAACCGTGTTGCTTACATCATGCACCAGCACTCGAGCGCCTATCCAAATCGATTCAATGCAATTCAACTTCGTGGCGTCTACGTCCTATCTAGGTGGGATCATATCAATACCCCTAGATCATACGGCTGAAGTTGAACACCGAATTCGATTGGCGTGGTTCGCGTGGAGCAAAATCTCTCATCTCCTCTCATCTCGAATTCTACC